>JAPKLY010000282.1:217822-240232 GCA_026898435.1 Prunella vulgaris | reverse complement strand
TATATATATATATATATATATATATATATATATATACACACACACAATTTATTGAATTTCTTTTCGAAATTTATCAATATTTTCTTGATATATATCTTTCAATATTTTCTCAATACTTAACAATATCTGGTTTATTTTATGGAGAAAAAAAATAAGCGATGTTGATATTGTAGACCAATATTTATCGATATTTTTTTATTTTAATGAATATGGAAATATCGTTTCTACCCAACATCAATATCGTTGACTATAAAAAATGATATATCATGAATATATCGAAGAAATATCAGAATATTTTCATTCTTGGGTGACATATAATTCACCTTGTTGTCCTTATGGAGGGTAACTAATGGTGTACTATGGATATGACATGCAATTTTTACTTACAATTTAAAAGGATTTTGATACTATAATATATGTTATAAAATTTTGTATGAAAATAGTTCATGATAAGTTTATCATAAAATTATTTTATAATATTAAATATTTGATTATAAATATAAAAAATCTCATCAGCAGTATAATAGATTAGGTCAATAATATTAAATACTCCCTCCGTCCCAGGGGTATTTGCACCCCTAGGATGGTACACGGTTTAAGAAAAATGTATTTTTTAAATAAAGTAGTAGTATATGGGTAAATGTGTGGAAAGTTTTGTGAGTGTGCACGCAAATCGATGTTTTCCTTTTGAGTAGTGTGCAAATTGGTTTGGGACAACTCAAAATGGAAAGTGTGCAAATTGGTCTGGGACGGAGGGGTATTAATTATCGTTAAATTTTTTGACCCAAAATATTAATGCTCCTAATGAATTTTTGCTACACTTAATTAAATAGTTAATAATTTAAAATAATTTCATAATATCATATCAATAATTTTTCATATAAAAGCTACTATATATTGTAAAAAATATCCCCTCAAAAATTGCATTTACCAACTCATTAAATGCCACAGACCCAATTATGCAGTCAAAATCACATCCACTTCATAGAAAATTTTCAGAGGAAGAATCCAAAATCAAACACTATTAAAGAGCATGCTTCAAAATCAAATATTATTAAAAACATTTAGTTGAGGGGGATATCTATATATATAAATTAAGCCATATATGTTGACACTAAACATCATTTGGCAATTGGTATCCTCCTCTTGGGAGTAATTGATCATGGTGTTCCAACCGATTGCAGTAGTGGTGATGGTGGTGGCAGTCGGTGCCGCCGCGGGCTACGTCAGGCCGCCGCCTTGGGAAAAGCTTCATTTTCAGGTGTCCTCCAGTCCTGCCACATATCCTCAACAGGTGAGAGCTTCATTTAAGTTAATTAAGTATTAATTCTCTGCCAATTATAGATAATAAAATGAGTAAAACACATATTACTCCATCACTATATATAATTAAAAAGAATTTTATAATGTTTATTTGATGTAATTTTTTGTCCTCTATGCAAGGTTTATTGTGATTGATGCTAGAATAATTAATACATAAAGGTTTGATAAAATCATGATCCTTTAGTACTATATATAGATGTTAAATTTAATTATGATGAATATCTGAAACGTAATGCATCAAAAAATCTAAACTATCGATTTTTTCCCAAAAGGTCCTTTAATTTTAATTTTATTCACGAGTTCTCCCTCGAGACGAAAATTATTAGAATTTTCTCTATTCATCGTAATGATACATAACCGTGATTGCATCCATTGATGACTTGTACATAACACACCCGAATTAGTATTAGTAAAGAATATTAATGTATTATTTAACATGACAATTAGAGATTAAATGTTTGTAAGTCCGGTAACTTATCTTCATTTTGAATTTAATCCATTTGAAAAACACATTTTGATATTGATCCTGTAAGTTTAAAAATATTTTTTTTGGTCCTTTTACGATCTTACAATGTTGTAAGTTTGTAAAAGAACCAAAATCAAAATATTTTTAAACTTATATGATAAAAATGTGTAATTCATATGGACCAAATTCAAATTCGTAACAAGTTGTGGAACTACAAAAATTTGAATCCCGGATGAATCGAAATCCCAAAATTCCTATGCTTAAAAGTTTCTTAAAATAATAATTGATAGTTTTTCGCATCCGTTGATATTTTATGCAAATTATAAGTTATAACTCTGTTGCACAAGTGATAATTAATTAATCAGGTTCACATCTCCTTGGCCGGAGCTAATCACATGCGAATCACGTGGATCGCTAATGACAAGCTCTCTCTACCCATCGTCGAATACGGCAAAACACCCAACAACTTCACCTCCAAAGCTAAAGGAGAGAGCACTCATTATAGGTATTGAAAGGGAAAATTTACGTTCACAAAATTGACACTAATTATAAATTGGTTCTGTGCAGAAATAAAATATACTCCTGTGCATAAAAAAAATTATACTTTTGTGCAAATATTGTGAACCAATTTATAAATATAATCACCTTTTGAACTGTTGTGCAACTCCCCCATATTGAAAGTTCATTTAAATATTTGAACTGGTGGTAAAATGTAAAATTAATTGGGTGACTTACATATAGGTTCAAAAAAGTTACTATATTTATAAATAGGTGCTGTGCAGAAAAAAAATGTGCTTCTGTGCAAATATTTTGAACCTATTTGTAAATATAGTGATTTTCTTAAACCTATATGTAAATCATCCAAATTAATTTATTTATATCAATTTTCGGGAAAAATGTTTTTTAGAATAGTAATTATAAAATAGTTGTTATTTAAGGACATTATGTTTTTGAGCTTGGAAAAGTAGGACAATATATCCTAAAAAATATTTTTTCCATTAATTTTCTGACAGATATCTATTCTACCACTCTGGAAAGATTCACCACACCGTGATTGGTCCACTGGAAGACAATACTATCTACTTCTACAGGTGCGGGGGAGACGGACTCGAGTTCAGTCTGAGGACGCCGCCGTCTAAATTCCCCGTCAACTTTGTGGTGGCGGGGGATTTAGGGCAAACAGGATGGACTAAGTCCACCCTGAATCATATCAACAAAAATAGTTACGACATTTTGTTGATCCCGGGAGACCTCTCGTACGCTGATTACATACAGTCGGGGTGGGACACGTTCGGGGAGCTCGTGCAGCCACTTGCGAGCGCGAGGCCGTGGATGGTGACAAATGGTAACCATGATAAGGAGCACATACCCATTTTGATACCTAGTTTTTTAGCTTATAATTCGAGGTGGAAGATGCCGTATAATGAGAGTGGTTCAACTTCGAATCTGTTTTATTCGTTTGATGTGGCTGGAGTTCATACAATCATGCTCAGTTCATATACTGATTTTGGTGTTAGTTCTGATCAGTACAAGTGGTTAAAGGTAAGCTTGTCACTTTGAGATTTTTTGGCTGAGCTTATAAGTTCTATCAAAGTATTCGATAAAATAAGATATTTGACAATATAATTTAAAAAAAAAAATTAGGATACAATCTTATGGGTGTTTGCAAATTTAGAATTCAGTCTTTTTGGGCTTACAAAATTTAGACAGCATCATTATGTACTCGCAAAATTAAGACACTATCTCTATGAACTTAAAAAATTAGAACACTAATCTTTTATATTCAGTAAATTTAGGCCAAATAATATAAAATACAGACCAGATAAAGCCCAGTTTGCCTAAATTTGCGAAACACGAAAGATATTATCCAAAATTTGCAAGTTTATAAAGATAGTGTCCTAATTTTGCATGTTATCAAAGACAATGTCCTAATTTTGCAAATATCCATAAGATAGCGTCCTAAATTATTTTTTTGATCATAAAATAAGTTTCGTAAAGCCTATAAGCTATAAAAAAATTATGTTTAAATATACCAATTTATTTTCTTCTCCATCTCCAACCTCACCCACTGATCTCACCCTGGGCCTATCACTCCTTTCCCCCAACCCTATCTCAACATAAAGAATAAAAATATACTCCCTCTGTCCCACAGGAGTTTGCACAATTTTCTTATTTGAACATCTCACACAAATTTGCATACTACTAGAAAAGGAAATATTAATTTACGTGCACACTCACAAATCTATACACATATTTACCCATATGTCACTACTTTATATATAAAATACATTTTTCTTAAAAAATGTGCCGTCCCGTAGGGTGCAAATTCCTACGGGACGGAGGGAGTAACAATTTAACATGGGTGGATTTATCGAACCCCAGGCATTGAGCGAATCTGAGCTATAATACTAATGAAAGAATTCCGCTTTATCTAAAAATCGGAACTTGTTAAAAAGTGTGAATTCAATTTATTTATATACTTTTCCTAACGAATTCCTAATTATTTCAACATAACCAACCATTTTTGTCCCTTAATTAAATTTTTAATTAGGCAGATCTGTCAAGAGTGAATCGAGAAAAGACACCTTGGATTATTGTGGTATTCCATGCACCATGGTATAACAGCAACAAGGCTCATCAAGGTGAGGGTGATGCCATGATGGCAGCAATGGAGTCTGTGCTACACGCTGCTGCTGTTGATGTTGTCTTTGCCGGTCATGTTCATGCTTATGAACGCACGGTAACTATATTATATTCTTTCTGTCCTACTATGAATTTTCATTTTATTATTCTTTTTCGTCTCGTTATAAAATTTTGGAAAATGGTTTTTTTTTCATCCTTTATCTTTCATCTATTACGGTTTTGGTTCTCTTGACTATTAAATTTGATTTTAGGCCTTTATCTTTAAAAAAATTTGATTTTTGTCCTTTATATTTCAAAACTTTGATATTAATCCTTTATCTTTATAAAAATTTAATTTTCATTCTTTATTTTTATAAAAACTTTGATTTTCATCCTCTATCTTTATAAAAATAATGATTTTTGTCTTTTATCTTTTTTAAAAAATTGATTTTCGTCTTTTTTAAAAGATAAAGGACTAAAGTTAAATTTTTATAGCTAGAGGACTAAAATCATAATAGGTTAAAGATAAAGGATGAAAAAAACTATCCTAAAATTTTCATTCCTATTTTGATAATTTTTTAGGGATTAAAAATTTTGTAGTCCTACAACTTGTCACAAATTTGAATTTGGTCCACATAATTTACAATTTTTGATATTGGTCATGTATTTGGCAATATTTTAATTTTTGTCATTTTATAAATTTACAGGACCAAAATTATATTTTGCTTTTGGTCCTGTAAATTTGTTAAAGGACCAAAATCAAAATATTTTCTAACTTATGGGCCAATATTGCTAAAATATATAATTCATGTGTACCAAATTCAATTAGAAAGACAATAGGACTTACAAATTTGTAATCCCTTACTTTTTTTCATTAAATTCATTTGTGTGAGACTTGCATATTTGCCCTAAATGGAGGGGGCAAACTCTTTTTTCCCCACTTTTTAAAAACTCTTTTTTTTTTTTGCCTCACTATAAAAGAGAATTTTTAAGAGGTGGGGCAAAAAAGAGTTGGCCCTATCAAATTTGGGTTGTTTTGTATATTTTCTACATTTTTTTTATCAAATCATTTATACTATAACTATTATTTTAACACATTTCTTAATCCATATATGTAAAATATATAAAAAATCTTTTATAAAGGAATGAAGGGTCTATATGGTTATAAATAGGGAAAATTACAAATGGTTCTCAAAATTGATAAAATTTACAAATTGGTTTTGTGCAGAAAAAAATTACGTTATGTGCAGATATTGTAAACCAATTTGTAAATATAGTCAATTTTTTGAACCAATATGTAAGTCACCCTTATAAATAACACTTAACTCACTAGTTGATTGTTTCAACAGAATCGCGTATTTAACTTTAAATCTGATCCTTGTGGAGCCATACACATCACTATTGGAGATGGTGGAAATAGAGAAGGTTTAGCCAACAAGTAAGTCTTTATCTTATATACTCCCTCCGTCCTATTATAAGTTTCTCACTTTCCTTTTTTGAATGTCCACAATAAGTTTCTCATTCTATAGAATGCAACAACACTATTTCATATATTAATAAACAAATACCACTTTTCACAACTCCCCATTACTTTTTCACAACTTCCCATTATTTTTTCACAACTTTTCATTATTTTATACAAAAATCAACATGTGGCCCACTGTATAATAACAAATAATACACTTTCTTAAACAAAACAACAAAAAAAAAAAAAACAAAAAACTTAAAGAGGGACGGAGGGATAAACTTCAGAAAAAAACTTTTTTTTATTGTCCTATAACTTTGTTTACTGTACTCCTTTGGTTACAAAAAAAAATCAACATATTCATTTTTGTCCAAATATTCAAATTTATGTACTAGTTTGGCTTCAAAATTGCTGAAAAAATGAAAAAGACGTTTTATGCCATGGAAGTGTCTTGAGAGGATTTATTGTGGGGTCAAAGTTTGACCGCAGCTGAGCTCAAAACTTGATATTCACATGCATTAATAATATGCCTTCAATATCTTGACAATTTTAAATCAAAATTGGACAACTTTTTTAATTTGGAACCTTTTTTTTTTCTTTTTTTGGTATCAAAGTTGAAACATAGAATGTCATAATTTAGAAAGAAATAAAAAGAATTAACACTCGTTATATCTCAATAATGCCATAATGATTGAAAATTATTTAGGAACGCTTGATATGAAAATTCTTGACTAATAATGAGAATTGGGATATACATATAGTAATTATTTTATGTAATGAGAAAAAATGAGGTACGTAACATTGTTTTTTCTCCTAAATAAGGTAATCATCACCCCATCTCATCTTATAATTATCTTCCTCAATCAATCCCCATACCACAACCAACAACATTCTTTTTTGTCAACTTTTTCAAAACTGAAGCACAACATAAATGACGTAACCACAATGAACACAAATTCTTATTCAACATATGTAAGGTTAAAGGAGGAAAATGAAATTTCATTCCCATTACTATTGAAGAATTTGAAACAAGCGCCCCCTTGATGTGCATGCAGATACAATGATCCGAAGCCTGAGTGGTCGGCCTTCAGGGAAGCGAATTTTGGTCATGGTGAGTTCAATGTGGTGAACTCGAGTCATGCGCAGTGGTGTTGGCATAGGAATGATGATGACGAAGCAGTAAAGTCGGATCAAGTGTGGATAAAGTCACTGATAAGTTTAGGGTGCTTGAATAAATAGAACTAGCTAGGAAAAATCACTAAAAGAGATTAGAGAAACTGCGACGACAAAATTCGTGATAAAAATATCGATTTTCGTCACAAAAGGTGTTTGGTGAGAATTTTATTTTTAATCACAAAGAATGTTTCTTTGGAGAGGATATTTTCCTTTTTGCCCTCTTTCAAGAAAAAAACTTTTTTTTCCCCAATTTGGACATAAAAAGTCCATTGCACTCTCACAGCTCAAATTTTAATTCATGTTGGCAAATGATTGACAATGAATTGACAAACTATTCAGTAGATAAGATAAGTTTAGTTATAGGTGTAATAAATTAGAATTTACAATTGGTTGAAATTTGGTTATGAGTGTAATAAATTAGAATTGCTTATAAATTAAAATTAGAATAGTAAGGGAAGTATGAACTTAGTCAGGCAACTTTCTTTCTAGACGAGTTCCTCAATCATCAGCATACTTCCTCCAATCCTGACACCTTTCCTTTAGCTGAATGCACCCACCTATCAGATGACATTTCTCATTGAAACTAACTAACACCAACCAAAATAACGACTAATACCAAACTAGTTTGATCATTGAAATACACATATTTTGATTATCTTCCACAGTTTGTTAAATAAAATGTCTCTTTCTTATACTCACTTCTTCCATGAAAAATATGCTAATTTGTTTGCAATTGGTTTAATATGATATATCGGAGAGTATATATTACAAGATATTGTGGGATTTGTTATGAATAATTATGAGAATATTTATGAAAAATACATATGACATAATTTTCATAAACAATCACTTTATTTATAAGCGAACCTCACAATACCCCGTAATTATTTCTAATGTATTGCATTAAATTATGTACAAACAAGTGAACACATTTTTCAAGGATGGAGATAGTGTATGTTTTTTGTTGAAATTCTTTAATTTGTGCTCAAATTTTTTTGAATAAGTGATAAATTTTCTGTGGATATTGATTTAAATTTTTAAGAATTATGTTGTCATAGTGTGAGACATTTTTTGGTGTGTTTGTTTGTCGGAAATGGCTCTAAAATAGTGGACTATCATTAAAAAAAACTTTATGGCCGATAATGGAGATGAACAGAAACAACAAAATTTGGCATATATGCAAATAATGTATGCGTGTATGTAAATAATTTTCACACATTTATGAAATTCTTTATTTTGTATACTAAGAGATTGGAAGATTAAGATTTTTTTTTTAAAATTTTTAAGTTACTTTTTAAATTTAATATGTAAAAATAATGGAGTCATGGGGCAAAGTAGACGCATAGATTGATGGTGGATACTATAAAAATACTTCAATGTAATTTATTTTGCCTTATATGCAATTTTTTATTATAAATATGCAAAATAATTTTATTGTTATACAAATTATTAGTTGGATATTTATTAATACTACATCCGTCCACGAAAAATACGCTCAGATATTTGCACGTGATTTAATGCAATATGTCGAAAGGTATTACGAGATATTGTGAGGTCCGTTATGAATAAAGAGAATATCTTTGGAAAGTACGTCATAGGTAATTTCCAAAGATATTTTCTTTATTCAAATCAGACCTAATAATATCTCATAATACCTTCCGACATATTGCCTTAAACCACGTGCAAATATTTGATCGTATTTTTCATGGACGGAGAGAGTATTTTTTTCCTGGATATGCAATATAAAATTTTTGTGTATATATACACGATGTACGTAATTGTACAATCGATATCAACGAAAAATATAATTCCCAGTTACATTTACCAGATATTCACATTTCACTATTATGAATTTCAAACAAAAGAATTTGAAATCCTAAAAAATTGGAAGCAAGCTAAAACAGTATAATTTTTGGCACTCTATAAACAAATCCAAAATAAATAAAGCCACAACAACATATATATCGTTTCATGTGAGACGATTCAAATTCTCATTAATGAAGTTTTTCATTGGTCTTCTACAAACTAACATGATCAAATTAAATTAAAATTAAATCTCATATATAATAAGAGTTTGTGTCACTCAAATGTTTTGCAATGCACGCAAGAAAAAACAATACATAGATTGATACTCCAGCTTCAGAATATCCGGCAACGGATATTTTTGTCCCCGGTCTACTTCCGGGGACGGGTGTTTTCGGCGGTGGCGGTGTTGGTGGCGACCTTAGCAACATCCAGGGCAGTAGCCTCCGGCTTCTTATGTGAGTATAAAGTAAAATAATAAATCACCCCAACAACGGCAGCTCCGCCTAGAAGCATTTTCCCGGGCCCACTGGGCATGTTCCGTTGTTGGTGGAGAACTTCCGTGCTATGCTTGACGGCTGAGGGGGGACGCGGGGTTCCCTGGAAGCCCCCCTCAGGACTCTGAAGCCCCACGTCCGGTGTTCCAGCACCGGCCGCCTTAATGGGTCGGGGCTGCCTCGGCGGTGGAGGGGCTTGTGCTCCCTTTGGATTCACATTTCCGGGTGCCACCATCTTTGTTGTTTTATTCGATTAAGTGATGTATCTTGTAGTGTTTCTTTAATTTTTTTTTAAAATTTTTCTCATGCTATGATGAATTTGAGTTTGATATATAGAGGAAGTTAATTTGTTACATTTTTGACAAGTGTGAAGTAGGGATTGAATTTAGAACAAGATTGGTGGAAATGTGTTGTCTCAATTGGAAACGATGTTTTTTTCTTGAGGCTGTTGAATCGGGCTTATGCTATAATAAGGTTGTTGAGTAGTTGTTATTTCTGTTTTTTTTTTAGATGACTTTGTAATGTCATATTAATTCTATTGTAAAAAAAAAAAAATAGTTAGTTGCAAATAAAAATTAAGTCTTGTATTGTTTAAATAAGTTTAATCACTTTTTTTATTTTTTTATTTAGTGATTGTTTTGTCAATTCTAATTGGTAAATAGATTTTTTTTTTAAATCAAGTGTAAAGTGTTTGTTAAAATTTAATTTGGAGAAACAAGTATGTGTTTTTGATTGTGAGGAATTGATTCTTGCTGGGATCCACTTCTTTATAAAGCTTTTTTTTTATATATAAAATTATAATTAATTAAATAATTTTTTTTCAAATACTCCCTATTTTTAGAATTATTTTATTTCAAAATATTCGCTGCTTAAAATTTTACTATAAACATTGTTGGACTGGCGAACTAACATAATTAGTATACGAATAATCGCCGAGGTTTGGCAGGTCGTCAGGACCCACCCAGATCCTTAAAGGCACGGAGTTCGCCTACATGGGGATGATTTACCTGCGTAGCTCGCCCAAAAGGGCTCATCTCTGTCATCCTAGAGCTCGCCCAGAGCTCGCCTTGTATCCCCAGGAAGGCCTCGCCGAGCTCCATCATCGCGTAACGTCCGTAAGCCACGCAAGGCACTGGAGCTCGCCCCAGAGCTCACCCAAACCACTGAAGTCCATCTCCGAGCTCGCCGACGAGCTCGCCTATTAGTCAAATAGGACCCCAATGGTGCGCTCTTTTTCCCTCCGTCCGGTTTATCCACAAGGGTGGTTTACGACGAGGTTTTTAATGAGGCCCATCCAGTCTAAGGCATAGTAGTAGGACGAGGCATGATAAATGAAGCAGTGTGAGAGACCAAGACGGGGGTAAGGAACCCTCGTCAACACCGGAAGCCACATAGGCTCGTAAGGTGCCATCTCACACTCATACACCTATAAATAAGACCTCTCTTGTACTATTCACACAATTTTCTGAAAATCAATACAGTACCCATTGCAATATTTCTCTCTCTAAACTCTCTACTCTCCCTCCTCATATTATATCCAAGAACACAAATCCTTGGATTATTGTTTGATAGAATTAACATGTTATAACTAGCCACGTAACAAACACGATTAATAAATTCTATCAACAATTTGGCGCTAGAAGAAGGGTGCCGAATCTGAAAAATTAAAAAAAAAATTCAAGAACAAAAAGTTAGGGTTTGTTTGAAGATTCGAAGATTTGAAGGTGTTCTTGATAAAACCCAAGAACACTTGAAGATACACATGAATCTTCATCCCTTGGACGAGAACCCAGATTTCCGGACGAAAACCTAAATTCTCGAATTTCACGAAATCTGCCCGGAATAAGTTTTCAAACGCGCGCGTGCACACGAATAAACTGAATTTCGGATAATTCGTCACATGCGAGGCTAGACGAAAACTTGCACAGCTCCGCCTAAGCTGGACGGCCACCACTCCGGCGACCTCCACCACTCCGGCGACCTCCCTCCACTCCGACGCCCTTCAGCAAGTTACCCCCTCAGAAACCCAAAAATGGCTAACACTCGAGCCGCCAAGGGACAGGCCTCCACAGCTGCGGGAAGGTCTAAAGGGGGTGATCAAAACCAGGCCGAGGTGGAGACCTCACGCCAGGTGGTGGAGACATCACAACCACCTCCTCAGAAGAGCACCTCAGTTCAGCGACCTCCGCGAGTTGCAGTGACTCAGGAAGACTTGGCTCCCGCCCTGAGGGACCTGGCCAGCGACCCTGACGAGCTCCAACGCACCATCGCAACCTTACAAAGGTTGCAGCAGCGACAGCAGGACGAGCTCACCCTGGTTCCCAGGCGAGCTCCAGCTGCCGAAGCCCGGGAGCAGACCAGGCCCACTCAGGGCACCCAAACCAGAGGGGACTACAGCGTGCTCCCCACCGAGCAGGAAGAGAGCTCGACACAAGCTCGCCAGCGCAGGGAGAAGACCAAGAAGGCCAAGATGGTGGAGGAGGATCCCGCTCCTTACACCGGAAGGGAGTCGGCCTACACCAGGGCATCTGGCACCCACCAATCTCAAATGAGGGAAGTCCTCCAAGGCCGTCTGGGCCCGAGATACGGGGAGAATGAGCAGATGGCGGCCCCAGCTGCGTCTCATGGGGACTCCGACCAGCAGCCACGCAGATCAGCCCACAAAAGGCTGAGGAGGCCCGCCACTGACCGGCTAGGCCCCCACGGTGGACGCCAATTCCAGCCCGCCACAGAGAGGTCACCCCAGAGTGAGGCACCTCGGGGATGTGCGTCCACGAGACGTACGACCTTTGAGCACCCTCCGCCGAAGGTGACCCGAGATGACAAGCTGGCCTCACTGAAAAAGGCCGTTGTGTTAGGATATCTGTGTTAGATGTTTTGATGATATAAAACAAATCAGCTTGTAATAGGACCAGCTGAACATGTTAGTCAACTGATGAGTAGTTAGGATTAGATAGGTTCGAGTGAGGGGGAATCTACCTTGCTGCCTAGAAGATCCGAAGCTATCATAGAAGAGAAGACCAGCTGAGACCTTGAGGACTTAGCCGATTTTAGAAGACATAAGATTTAATCAGCTGACACTGGAGCATGGAGAGCAGATCATCAGAGAAGTTAACATCAGCCAATAGCTGAAGAGCAGATCAGCTGATATCAGAAGATTAGCTGATCAGCTGAGAGCACGTCGCAGACAAGACAAGGACCATGGATAAAAGATTTATTCAGACAAAGTCAAGAAGACCAGCTGAGGTGCACACCAGCAGACTTGCACATCAGCTGAGGTCCAAGTATCAGCAGACTAATACACCAGCTAAGGAGACAGATCAACTGAGGTTTTGTGCTCAGCCCAGATTCTTCGGAATCAATTTTAAGGGTTGACTTGCGACATAAAAGGAAGATTCCTAGTATAGAAGATCAATCAATCAAGGGGACAAACTTGATTGATTGAAGATCGCGAAGACTGACGGGAATCAAGAAGGAAAATCAATCAATCACAATGATTGATTGAATACGAGATTATAGGATCTCAGATTTCTAGTCCATCCCAACAGCTAGTTATTTGATCCTATAAATTAGAGTAATAGTGATAATTTTTGATAAGGATTCACACGCACATTAAGCTAGCCAATACTCTGTCAATTTTATCACTTACGCTCAAAAACACCATCTATACTTATCCTTTGTAAAAGCTTTGTAGAAGCTGTGAGAAGTCAATTGCAATTATAGCATTGACAAGTTGTAAAGAGAGTAGTACTCTCAAAACTGTGTAAGTAAGTGAGTTAGTGGAAAGCCCCTCAAGTCCAAATTGGGTTGATGAGAGTGGATGTAGGACAGTTGGTCCGAACCACTATAAACCCCTGTGTCTCTTCGTATTTCTTTCTGTTCTTATCTGTGCACATCACCTAAAAACCGATTTTCATTAAAACGTTTCCGCACTATACACAGCGCACTATTTTCAAAATTTCAGACTCCCTCAAGTAGTCTGCTGATTTTTTGAATAAATCAGTAAGATTCAAAAAGGTTTTTGAATCCTTACAAGTCTATTCAACCCCCCCTTCTAGACTTGTTCAAGTGTATTCTTCCCTAAAACCTGCCTTTAGGACCAACAAGTGGTACCAGAGCTGTGTGTCCAACAGACCACAGCCTGAGAAAGCTCTTAGTGGTCACCTGGACAGATCCCTGAAAATCTGTTTTTAGAAAAGTCTGTGTGCCTTTTATTTAAACATTTGCAGATATGTCTTCCTACGAAAAGAGTGGATCCAAGACAAGGAAGCTGCCTGAATTCTCCATAGAGGATTATGATTACTGGAAATTCAGAATGGAGAATCACCTTGGAGCCATTCATGATCGAATGTTAGATGTTCTGGAGGAAGGGCCAATCAAGTTCTTCTGGGAAGGAATAAGTGATGGCAAGACTCCAGAAGCAGAAATTAGTGAAAGAAGGAAGACAGAAAAGAAGAAGAGTGAACTAAACGATGCTGAAAGAAAACTCTTCAACCTCGATCAAGTGGCCAGAACAGAAATCATTGAGACACTCTCCAAAGACTATATAGAGAAAATCAAGACGTGCAGAACCGCTAAGGAGATGTGGGAGAAACTCTCCTTGATGTGTGAAGGGACAGATCAAATCAAAGAGAACAAGCTTCAAGCTGTTCTACATACCTTTGACACATTTAAAATGAAAGCTGATGAAACCATTGATCAGCTAGATATGAGACTGACAAACATACTGAATAAGGCAAGCTCCTTAGGAAAGGATTACTCGGAGAAAGAGATTAATAACAAATTCTGAGATCTCTTACTCCTAGATGGAGAGTGAAGGTGACAGTAATTAAAGAGACAAAGAATTTATCTGAGATGAGTCATCATACACTGCTATCTCATCTGAAGGCACATGAGTTCGATATCCAAGAAGAAGATCAAGAAGATGAGACTCCAACTTCATCAGCCACAAAGAATGTTGCATTCTCTGCTGCAGCTGATAGTCAAGAGAAATCCTCTGCTCCAGAGGACATGAGCTTAAAGGAGCAACTTGCTTTATTGACCAAGAAGTTTGACAAAATGTCAAACAAGTTTCAGAAGTATAGATCTCATTGGAAGAATAATAAGAGTGATTCTTCCAGAAGATACCAGAAGTCATCTGATGCCAGAAGACCATCGGATGAACAGGAGACCAGATATAAGTCTCTAGAGAGAAGGAGGGATCCAAGTCCCAGAAGAGGAGGAGATGGTGTTTGTTTCACTTGCAACAAGCCAGGACATCTCAGTTATGATTGTCCTCAGCTTACCCCAAGGGAAAGAGAAGAGAAGAGGATCAAGAGAGATCGCAGGTTCGCTGATAAGAGAGCTCTGCTGGCAGAGGAGGAGAAGCAGGATATCAGCTCATCCTCGTCCTCATCTGATTTTGAATCAGAGGATGATATCTGCCTTATGGCTAAGGTGGAAGAGGTAAATTCTCCTACCCCCTCTGATAGCTCATCTTGCTCCTCTACCTATTCTATGGAGTCAGATATACACAAGTTGTTATCTGATCTCCAATCCTCCTTAAAAGTTTGTTCTAAGCTGGAAGAGGAGAACTCAAGTCTGAAAGCTGAAGTTACAAGCCTGAGACAAGATCTGGAAAGTGCTAGACTACCAGTGATATCCTATGACTCACAAGCTAACAAGTCTGCTGACTTAATAGCAAAATGTGAAGAACATGAGAAGCTGATAGAAAAGCTACTTTCTGAGAACACTGTCTTGAGTGAAGAACATAATTTGCTGACAGCTAAGTTCGATGAACTCTTCAAGCAGAATGAACTGATAACCAAAAATTCACAGCAGCTTCAGCTGAAAGTGGATCAGCTGACTAAGGCAAAGAATGCCGTGTCTGAAATAGCTGAATCCTCACAAACTGTGAATGATAAAAGGGGTCTTGGTTATCCCAAACCCAAACCACAAAAGAAGAAGAAAGGTGACAGTGGATTAATTAGGGATCCTCGAAAGGGTAAAGGGCCAGCTGAGCCTGCATCTGGATCAGAAGGGCAGAAGAGCAGAAGGACAGAAAAAGTCCCAGCTGGACAGAAGAGCTCCAAAGCTTAGAAGTCTGCTGGTGATCAAAAGGTTTCAACAGAGCAGAAGAGTACTCAAACTCAGAAGCCTGCTGACAACCAACATAAGTCCAAAGCTCAGAAGTCTCGAGATCAGAAGAGGAATCCAAGTCATAGCTCAGCTAAGACAAGGAGACCTCAGCAGAATCAGCAGAGGGATGATAAGCCTGGGTCATCTCAGCAGAGTAAACCCAAGCGAAACAGACCTCAGCCCTGGGTTACTTTTAATGTAACCAAAGTAGGCAAGCCTTCACCGGCTAAAGTTTATGAGTCATTCGGAGGCTCAAGCCGAAATTATCCGTTTGAGCAACCCACCTATAAACCTACTTTCATTACTCATCGCCCCAGAAAAGATCCTCTGAAGGAGATGATTTTTGTGGACAAATATGGTAGAAGGTTGAGATCTCCTAAACCTCATAAGGATGATCTTTACCTGTGGATCCAGAAAGTCGATACTAACCAATCAGGACCCAAAGATAAGGTACCTAAAACCTGAGTTTTAATTTCAGGTTAACTCTAGCCCTATAGAAAGAGGGGAAGCCAAAGGACATGTCTGGTACATTGATAGCGGTTGCTCGAAGCACATGACCTTTGAGAAGCATCTTCTCCAGAACTTTGTAACGCTGGATGGACCTAGAGTTGTGTTCGGTGACAACAATTTTGGAGTCACCAGAGGAGTAGGCACACTGCTGATCAAAGGAACAAGAGTTGAAGAAGTCTACTATGTAGAAGGGCTCATGCACAATCTTCTGTCTGTATCCCAATTCTGTGACAAGGGATATTCAGTAAGATTCTCTAAGAACTCTTGTCTTGTTATTAATGATTTAAATGAGCAGGTGCTACTAACTGGCCTCAGGAGAGGTAATATGTATCTTGCAGATTTTGCAAGCTGTCCAGCTGACTCATGTTTGGTTGCTAAAAGCTCATCTGAGATCAGCTGGCTCTGGCACAAGAGGTTAGGTCATCTGAACTTCAAGACTCTCAACAAGGTTGCAAGGAAGGGTCTAGTCAGAGGTCTACCAAATGAGGTGTTTGCATCTGAGCAGAAGTGTGATGCCTGTCAGAAAGGGAAGCAAACTAAAGCCTCATTCAAAGATGTGCAGAGTACTTCAACAACAAAAACACTCCAGCTGCTTCATATGGACTTGTTTGGACCTGTCTCACCCCTTAGTTTCAGTGGAAGGAAGTACACACTGGTGATTGTTGATGACTATACAAGATTCACTTGGGTAGTGTTCTTGTTCAAGAAGAATGAGACTATGGTCAAGATGCTGGAGTTGTTCAAGAGGATTCAGAAGGAGCTGGACCTCAGCATAGTCAGAATTAGAAGTGATAAAGGTACTGAGTTTCTTAACTCTATTGTTTCTGACTATTGCAGGGATAATGGTATTCAGCATGAGACATCAGCTGCCAGAACACCTCAGCAGAATGGGTTAGCTGAGAGGAGAAACAGAACCCTCAAGGAGGCAGCAAGGACTATGTTAGCTGAATATCAGACTCCTCAAAGATTTTGGGCAGAAGCCATCAATACTGCCTGCTTCATCCAAAATAGGTGTCTACCAGTCAAGAGACATGGGAAGACTCCTTATGAAATGTACAAAGGTAAAACTCCTAACCTTTCCTCTGTCCATACTTTTGGGTGTAGGTGTTTCATCCATGACAATGGAAAGACTAAGTTAAAGACTTTTGATGCTAAGGTTGCTGAAGGAATATTCTTAGGATATTCTAGAAGTAGCAAAGCCTATAGAGTCTTTAATAAAGTCTCTCTCTGTGTGGAGGAGACACCCCATGTTGTATTTGATGAATCTTTTCATGAGTACAGCAAGGAGAAGCTAGCAGAAGAGGTGGATCAGCTGAATCTGTCAGATAAGTCAGATCTGATTAAGGTAGTAGTACCTAGGATAGAATCAGACTCAAATTCAGATGATGAGCCCAAATCAGCTGATAAGCCCTCATCAGCATCAGGTGATGACACATTGACTCCTGACACTAACCAAGGGGGAATTTCAGACAAGACCCAAGAGGAGCAGACTATGGCACCTCAAAGGGGCAAGAAGACATTGTCTGATTTCCCAGCTGAACAGATTCTAGGAGATCCAAGTGTAGGTGTTCAGACCAGAAGAAAGCTAAACTTGGGTGCTCAATTCAGCTGTTATGTGTCTCTGATAGAACCCAAAAATATCCATGAAGCTCTTGAAGACCCAAACTGGATTGTAGCTATGCAAGAGGAGCTAAATCAGTTTGCAAGACAAGAAGTTTGGACCCTAGTAGAGAGGCCCAAACATCAGAAGGTCATAGGCACTAAGTGGGTATTTAAGAACAAAAAGGATGAAAATGATGTAGTGGTAAGAAACAAGGCAAGGCTAGTAGCTCAGGGGTATTCACAGTCAGAGGGGATTGACTATGATGAAACATTTGCTCCTGTGGCAAGACTAGAAGCCATTAGATTGTTTCTGGCCTACGCTATTTTCAAAGGATTCAAGGTATATCAGATGGATGTCAAGTCAACGTTTCTGAATGGAATCCTGGCAGAAGAGGTTTATGTGGAACAGCCACCAGGATTTGAGATTGGAAACAAGGTTTATAGGTTGCAGAAAGCTTTATATGGACTAAAGCAGGCACCTAGAGCTTGGTATGATACTCTATCACAGTTCCTACTGGATAGTGGATTCAGTAAAGGAAAAATTGACAAAACCTTGTTCAGAAAGGAAGACGGAGATGATATTCTCTTAGTGCAGATATATGTGGATGATATCATCTTTGGCTCCCCCAACAAACTGATGTGTGATGAGTTCAGCAAGCTGATGACCAGCAAGTTTGAAATGTCCATGATGGGGGAGATGACTTATTTCCTTGGATTGCAGGTAAAACAGATGTCCAATGGAACGTTCATTAGCCAAGCTAAGTATGCCAAGAATTTGATAGAAAAGTTTGGAATCAGTAGCAGCAGAGAAGCTAAGATTCCAATGATGGCAAATTTTAGCATGGATCCAGATGAGGCTGGTGTGGATCAGACACAATATAGGGGACT
Source organism: Prunella vulgaris (assembly GCA_026898435.1). Lineage (NCBI taxonomy): Eukaryota > Viridiplantae > Streptophyta > Magnoliopsida > Lamiales > Lamiaceae > Prunella > Prunella vulgaris. The sequence goes on along the minus strand of JAPKLY010000282.1, from coordinate 221,763 downwards.
TATTGGTTCTCTGCTGTATCTCACTGCCAGCAGATCTGATATCAGCTTTGCAGTAGGGGTGTGTGCAAGGTTTCAGGCAAATCCTAAGAAATCTCATCTGGAAGCAGCAAAGAAGATTGTAAAGTATTTGAAGGGTACTTACAATCTAGGCCTCTGGTACCCAGCTGATGACAACTTTCAGCTGAGTGGGTACTCAGACTCTGACTATGGAGGGTGCAAAATTGATAGGAAGTCAACCTCTGGCACATGTCAGTTTCTGGGAAGTAAGCTGATATCTTGGTTCTCCAAGAAGCAGACTTTAGTAGCTACTTCTACAACAGAGGCAGAGTACATGGCTGCTGGTAGTTGCTGTTCTCAGCTGCTCTGGATCAGACAACAGCTGAAGGACTACCATGTGATCACAGAAGAGATACCCATCTTCTGTGATAGCACAAGTGCAATAGCCATTACTCAGAATCCTGTTCTCCATACTAGATGCAAGCATGTGGACATAAGACATCATTTTCTTCGGGATCATGCTGAGAAAGGAGATATCAGGATGGAGAAGATTCATACGGAGAAGCGGAGAGCAGATGTTCTTACCAAACCCTTAGCAGAGGTAAGATTCAGAGAATTAGTAGCAGAGTTAGGAATGATAGATGAAGGGGCAGTTCTATAGAAAGAAAGTTTTTGGGTAAACGGGTAGTCAGCTGGTACTCAGTTGAGGACTATTCTGCTGAAGTAGTCAGCTGATCCTCACATCAGCTGATCTGGTATGTCTACTTATTCTTTCCTTTCTTTTCTCTATCTTGTTATGTCTAACTTGATACATGGATAAGTTATGAAAGTCAGACAAGGCCACTTTGCTTTAGCTGGTCCATGTCAGCTGACATTAAAGACCCAGATGAGCAGAAAAGATTTTCATAAGGATCGCTCTTATTAGCTGATTTTGCCACGTCAGCATCTCGATAAGTATTTCTATGATCTTTATGTCGATTTTTTTTTCTATCAAATCTTTTCAAAAATTAATAAATCCCTAATTTCTAAAATTATTTTAGAAAATTGGCAATCAAATCTGTTTGTTTACGAAAAATCGGGGATTTATTACCTTTTCAAAATAAGGTGTCAGTTGTAATTAATTTAACACCGTCTAAATCTTCTCAAAAAGTGCTTTCATCATTACCTTTTTAAAAAAGGGGAATCTTTTGAGGCGGTCAAAACCTTTTCGAAATCCTGACACCCACGCATCACCTCCAAAATACTCAAAGGTCATTTATTCTGGACCTTTGATTTATGTGATGCAAGATACAAATCTACGATCAAAACTGATCGGTTTTAATTTTAGAAAAACTGCTCATATCTCTCGATACTTATATATACCCCTTTAAACTTCTTTCTGAAAACTTCTGTTCCTAAATCTTTCTGCCCGAAGTTTTCCTGCATACTATTCTCTCTGCACTCAAACCCTGTTTTGAAGGTATGGCATCTAAGGCAATGCAAAAACTCTTCAAGGAAAAGATGTACGCAGAGATGTGTGTCGATTTTGACACGACTATGGTTCCTGAAATTAGAGAAATCCTAAACCTTCTCCAACATCAAAATCTCCGAACCTTCATCTCCATGACCCCCCCTGACCATAAAACCCTAAATTTCTATGCCTTCCAATTCCTTCTTAGGGCCCAGTTCAGCACAGACTCCATCGGCTCATTGGTTGATGACGTAGCTGTTGTTATCTCCAAGGATGCTGTCGCTGATATCTTTGGCCTATCCTCCACTGGTGTCCAACCCCACAAATACAAGGAAGCTGACTACCTGGAGACTTTTCAGTTGATGGCCAGGACGAGTTACAGGGACACCACCACGAACCTGAAGAAATCCATGCTGAGGAGGCGGTTTCGGTTCCTGATGGATGTGGTGACCAAGGTCATCTTGGCGGAACAGGGGAGTCTGGACGCTATTACCAAACTCCGCCTGAGTGTGGCCCGCACCATTCTCGATGGGGTGCAAGCAGACTGGGTGAGTCTGCTATGGTTCCGCCTGGAACAAGAGTCTAAGAGGTGCTTGGTGAAGGAGGTGAATGGGGAACATGTTTACAGCTTTAAATCCAAGTGTTCCATGGCCACCAAGATCACTATTCTTCTGAGTCATCTGCTGCCCCAGCATGAGTGGGATGAGGAATGGGTTGTTGAGTACAACCATACCAAGTTCTTAAGGGGAAGTAACTTGGACATCATTGGGCCAGCTGACTCAGATTCCGATACAGTAGCTGTTGCCCCTGGTCCCTCTGCTGGTCATGGGAAGAAGCAGAAGAGGAAGGCTCCAATGCCTGCTGGAGGTGGTAAACGGAAGAAATCCAAGAAAGAAACCACTCCAATTCAAAGGAAGCTCTCCTTTGATTCTGATTCAGATGAAGAAGTAGATACTGCTGTGTTAAGCAGTCTGAAGAGGGAGAAATCTTCAGCAGAGAAGCCTACTCTGCTGGTTGTTGAGTCTTCTGGAGAAGGAGAGAAGGCTGTGGAGGAGTCAGCTGAGAAGGCTGCGTCAGATGAGGATTATGCGACTGGCTCTGATGACGAAGAAGAGGAGTCGGAAGAGAGGGAGTCAGCTGACCCCTCAGTAGCTGAGACAGAGGTTCTTCATTCCTCTGCTGATACACCATCAGCAGACACACCTATAGCTGCCTCACCTATCAGGTCAGCTTCTCCTACACCCTTTTCTGATCCTTCCCAACACTTCTCAACCCCATCCGATCCCTCACCTTCACATATCCCAGTCGGCAATGAACCAGAGGAGATGGCTACCTCTGGAGAGCCTTCAGCTACCCCCAAACCCTCTCACCCTGAACCCATCATTCTCGATAACCCCAACTCCCCCTCAGAAATGGCCAAACAAGCACGCCTATCTCACCATCGTTCAAAGGGGCCTCTTGAACGAGGGATGATTATATCTGCCCTAGCCCACATTTCCCTCTACATCCCTGAACTGAACCCTTACCCAGCCTACCAAGACATCCTTGCTGATGGCCTAGCTTGGGCACAAGCAAGAGAGGGGCCTGTCACATTCTTTCTGGCCCTAATTAAGGAGATGGGAGAAGCAGCTTTCACTGAATGGGAGGAAATCCTGATGGATGCCTTGGAGGTTAAGGCTCCATCCCAGCTGACATCCCCTGAAGGGCTGAGGAAGGTGGCTAGAGCTCTGTTGCTCAAAGATGGTGTGGCCCTGGACTGCCCTGAAACAGCAGAGACTGAGTTTGTTCCTCCAGCAGCAAGTTTTGAGATCTCCCCTGCTGATCAGGTAACTCCTGCACTCTTGGAACAATTAAAAGGCTATTTTGATGACCACATCAGGGAGGTCAAAGCTACTCTTCTGGCTGCCAAGTCTGCTACCCCCTCTATGATTGAAACTCATGTTCATCAAGTCCTGCTGGACCATCGCAACAAGCTGAAGGAAGCTATGGAGGACAGCTTGTATGCCACCCGCATTGAATTCTTCAATACTCTCCAGAGCTTCAAGGCAACTGCCAGAGCTTTCAATGATGATGCATCTGCTTCTCTTGCTGCTGAGTCTGAGAGATTCAGATTGGTCTCCGAACGGTTGGAAGGACAAATTGCTGAGTGCAAACACGGTCAGGAGGACCTGAAAGATATTGTGGACAAGCTTCCTACTTCTCTACCCTCTGCTGCAGTAATTGATGATATCAAAAAGGGGGAAGAGAAGAACTCAGCTGCTATTGCTGCCTTGCAAGCTGAGATGGCCTCTCTGAGAGCTCTTCTGGTGGATAATCAAGGGGTTCTATCTGCTAGGATAGAAAATGTTGAAGATTACATCAACACCAGGAAGATGGCTGCTCAGAAAACTCAGGAGTTGAGAGATCAGAAAATGGCCGAGGCTTTGCAGAAGCAAGAAGTTGTCGCTTGATTAGTGTGAAATTTGCTCGAAATTATAATGCTTTTATTGCTAAT
>JAPKLY010000282.1:197672-217812 GCA_026898435.1 Prunella vulgaris | reverse complement strand
GGCCGTGTGAATTGTTTGCGAAAACAATTTGCCCAATCAAGTTTTTGTGTAGAAAGGGAAAAGAAGAAAAGAATAATGAATGCTGATTTGGACGAAAAGCTGGCTAAGGAGTTGCAGCTAGCTGAGAAAGAAACCCCTGAGGAGAGGAGGAAGAGGCAGGAGAGGGAGATGAATGATGAGCTTGAGAGAAGATATCAGAGGAAGCTGAAGAAGAAAGGGAAAGCAGTAGCTCAAGGGAGCAGGAATAGGAGTGGAAAATTCATCAGAGATCCAAATGAGCCTCTAGTTGACGGACCAATTGATATGTTCTACAATCAATTGTCTGATGAGCTGATGGATCTCTGGAAAACTATAAAAGCCAAAACTATGATCCACTTCTATGTTCTTCGAGGAGAAGATACCAGAGGAGAGAGAGAGAAAAACGCTGAGTTTAGAGATTGGTTGAAGGAGACTTTTCCTAAGTTCTTCAGAGCTATCACAGAAGAGATGCTTAAGGTAGAGGTTCAGCCAGAATTGCCAGAGATTGAATATCTTCCTACTCCAACTGATGTGAGTGGAAAGATAGATTGGGTGGAAATCAGGAAACATTGGCTGCAGATCACTCAACTCTTTCATCAACTTTCTGACAACTCTCTGCCAGCTTTGAAGGAAATAGAGAAGAGATTCTTAGACTGGTTGCAAGTTCCGCTCAGCAGCAGAAGACCGCTCCTTATGTAATAGTCCAACTGAGTCAGCTGAGGATTATGTATCTTTACTTCTGTTTGTTATTTCTCTTTTGATTATTAATAAAGCTTTATGATTCCAGACAACTATTTGTTGTCAGCTGCGTTTTGATTCTGTCTAAAAGATCTTAATTAAAGATCTTCTTTTCTGTCCTATGTTGATCTTGATTTTGATTGAAAATGCTTATCTGTTGAGATCAGCTGAGTTGGTTTTGATATCATCAAAAAGGGGGAACTTGTTAGGATATCTGTGTTAGATGTTTTGATGATATAAAATAAATCAGCTTGTAATAGGACCAGCTGAACATGTTAGTCAGCTGATGAGTAGTTAGAATTAGATAGGTTTGAGTTAGGGGGAATCTACCTTGCTGCCTAGAAGATCCGAAGCTATCATAGAAGAGAAGACCAGCTGAGACCTTGAGGACTTAGCCGATTTTAGAAGACAGAAGATTTAATCAGCTGACACTGGAGCATCGAGAGCAGATCATCAGAGAAGTTAACATCAGCCGATAGCTGAAGAGCAGATCAGCTGATATCAGAAGATTAGCTGATTAGCTGAGAGCACGTCGCAGACAAGACAAGGACCATGGATAAAAGATTTATTCAGACAAAGTCAAGAAGACCTGCTGAGGTGCACACCAGCAGACTTGCACATCAGCTGAGGTCCAAGTATCAGCAGACTAATACACCAGCTAAGGAGACAGATCAGCTGAGGTTTTGTGCTCAGCCCAGATTCTTCGGAATCAATTTTAAGGGTTGACTTGCGACATAAAAGGAAGATTCCTAGTATAGAAGATCAATCAATCAAGGGGACAAACTTGATTGATTGAAGATCGCGAAGACTGACGGGAATCAAGAAGGAAAATCAATCAATCACAATGATTGATTGAATACGAGATTATAGGATCTCAGATTTCTAGTCCATCCCAACGGCTAGTTATTTGATCCTATAAATTAGAGTAATAGTGATAATTTTTGATAAGGATTCACACGCACATTAAGCTAGCCAATACTCTGTCAATTTTATCACTTACGCTAAAAAACACCATCTATACTTATCCTTTGTAAAAGCTTTGTAGAAGCTGTGAGAAGTCAATTGCAATTTTAGCATTGACAAGTTGTAAAGAGAGTAGTACTCTCAAAACTGTGTAAGTAAGTGAGTAAGTGAGTTAGTGGAAAGCCCCTCAAGTCCAAATTGGGTTGAGGAGAGTGGATGTAGGACAGTTGGTCCGAACCACTATAAACCCTTGTGTCTCTTCGTATTTCTTTCTGTTCTTATCTGTGCACATCACCTAAAAACCGATTTTCATTAAAACGTTTCCGCACTATACACAGCTCACTATTTTCAAAATTTCAGACTACCTCAAGTAGTCTGCTGATTTTCTGAATAAATCAGTAAGATTCAAAAAGGTTTTTGAATCCTTACAAGTCTATTCAACCCCCCTTCTAGACTTGTTCAAGTGTATTCTTCCCTAAAACCTGCCTTTGGGACCAACACGTTGAAATGCTACAAGCACAAGTAGCAGCCAAGTCTGGCGGACCTGACGCCACGACTCTCCCTACCTCTCCATTGGCACCCGCCATCCTCCGAGCACCGGTCCAGAAGAAAATTCAATTCCCGGTGATGTCCGCATACGAAGGCGAGTTGGACCCAAAAGTCCACCTGGCCAAGTACGCGGACTTCATGATTTCGGTCGGCGCCACCGACTCCACCCAGTGCCGGAACTTCCCGCTGACCCTAGGGGATCGAGCTCACTGCTGGTTCTCTTCACTCACCCCGGGGTCAATCTGCTCGTTTGGCCAACTCTCGCGGGAGTTCCTGGCCCACTTCTCTGGGTTCGGATCCTACCTTACCCAGAAGCACCGACTCGCCAACATCCACCAAAGCGAGAGCGAGACCGACCAGCAATACCTGGAAAGGTTCGACAAGATCCTGCTGGAAGGCGAGCCGGTGAGTTAAGACACCAAGGTCGTCGCAGCGATGGCCGGACTCAGGAGGGGTACCGACCTCTGGAAGGAGATGCACCTCACATGTCCCAACACTTACAGCGAATTCCGTCACAAGGCAGGGGTGTTCACGGCTATGCAGGAGGCACTACTGAAAGAAGTTAGTGCCCACGAGAAAAGGAAGCCCCACGGGAAGAAATCCGGGGGCGCCTACAAAGCTCCCCGGAACTTAAAAGCCTTTGGCGAGGGAGACGAGCTCAAAGAAAAGCTCAATCAGGTCCTCACTGTCTCCGTCGACCACGTCTTCACTGCTGTCAAAGGCAAGGCCATGCTGGAAGAGCCGAGGCGAATCCGCCAGGACCGCACGAAGCTCAATCCCAAAAACTTCTGTGCCTACCATCAGGCCATCGGCCACTTCACCAGCGAGTGCCGAGACCTCCTCAAACAACTCTGGAAATTTTACGAGGAGGGGAAATTGACAGAGTTCGTGAAGAAGGCCCCAGCTAAGAGACCGAGGTTCGAGAGGAGGGCTACCTCCGATGACGAGGAGGAGGAAGCAGACCAACCTGGTCCCCATAACAGACGGAGGGCACCTCCCCAACCTCAGCAAAACATGGAGCCTACTCGGGAACTCTTAGTTCTTGAGGAAGAGATCGGAGCTGCCGGAGGTCTCCAGTACGGGGGATCCTCCATATCCAAGAGAAAAAGGAAGGCCGAAATCTGGGCCATAAACCAGGTCCAGGAGGGCAGCTCCGGCCCCAGGACCGTCTCACAGCTTACTGACGAGCTGACGTTCTCCGCGGCGGACCTGGAAGGGATACTGATGCCCCACAACGACTCGTTGGTGATAACCGCCAACATCATGAACGTCCAAGTTCACAGGCTACTTGTGGACACCGGCGCATTCACCAACATTTTCTTCAAATCCATCTTGGACGCCTTAGGTGATTTTGAGTCGTATCTGGAACCTAGCAACGCTAGGATAGTGGGGTTCGGAGAAGCTGTAACCGTTCCCCTAGGTAGTGTTAGGTTGAGCGTCCAGCTTGTATCGGCTGAGGATCCCGAAAGGAGGCTGACTAGGCTCATAGATTTCCTAGTTGTCGACCAGCAGTCCTCCTACAACGAGTTCCTTGGCCGCCCGTTTATTAATGAATTCAAAGCAGCGTGTTCGACCTACTATTACTGTTTAAAATTCCCAACTCCAAAAGGTGCCGGAACTATAAAAGGTGACCAGAAAAATGCCCGAGAGTGTTTACTCCAGATCAAAGACGGCCGGGTCAAGAAATCTGTTACACAAGTCCATATTCTCGAAGAGGACGCATAGATTCCTGCAGACGAGCCAAACATCCTAGACGTCATCTCGGTCGAAACTGAGATGATGGAGGTAGGCGATTTGTCAGAAATCAATCAGGGCACTGGACCTGTGCGAGACCCACAACCGACACCAACGGAGGACTTGGAAGAAACCCAAGTGTTGAGACCTGCGCAGGGGTCGGTACCTGCGCAGGGACAGCAGCCTACTCCCATGGAGGTAGCTGATGAGGCCCAAGGTGGGGGACCTGCGGGAGGTCAAGAACCAATACCAATGGACGTTGACCCAACTCCCCAAGTCACCACACCATCCCAAGCTGACAGACCACCGGAGGTGTTCACAGCTGACGAGCTCGCCCAAGCTGAGAGCCAACCCGATGACCTCGAGCAGCGCATAGGCAATGAGCCTGTGCAGATATCACAAGGGGAGTGGGACGAGTTCATCAGCGACCCGAGTTGGAAAAGCCAAAAGAGAAAAGTAACCCCCATGGAAGAGTTGACGGCACTCCCGGTGGACCCGGAAAGGGAGTTAAAACTTTTCATCGGTTCTGAGTTACCTGAACCGTACCGGTAGAGGATGGAGCTGTTCTTAATGACCAGCCTGGACGTGTTTGCCTGGTCCCACGAAGACATGACGGGGATCCCATTGGAACATGCTTGCCACAGACTTAACATAGATCCGACGAGGAGACCCGTACGCCAAAAGCGGAGAAAGTATGGACCAGACAAGTACACAACTCTAACAGTTGAGGTGGAGAAGTTGTTAGACAACAAGCTCATCAAGGAAGCTCTGTGTCCGCAGTGGGTCGCGAACCCCGTCCTGGTGAAGAAACACAATGGGACGTGGAGACTCTGCATTGACTTCACGGACCTGAACAAAGCATGCCCGAAGGACAACTTCCCACTACCTCACATTGACCAGTTGGTGGACAGCACCGCAGGCCATGAGATGATGACATTCATGGATGCTTTTGCGGGCTATCACCAGATAGCTCTACACCCAGATGACCAGGAACACACGGCGTTCTACACCAACAAGAACATGTATTGCTGGGAAAGGATGCCGTTCAGACTCATCAATGCCGGAGCTACCTACCAAAGATTGGCGAACAAAATGTTTGACCAACACATTGGCGAATCCATGGAGGTGTACGTGGATGACATAGTTGTCAAAAGTTTGAGGAAGGAGGACCACCTAGACCATCTGAAACAGACCTTCGACATACTGCGCCACTACAACATGAAGTTGAACCCCAAAAAGACCAGCTTCGGCATGCGCTCTGGGAAATTCCTGGGGCACCTAGTTAGCCAGCGTGGAATTGAGGTCAACCCAACACAGGTCCAATGCATAATCGAGATGGGGATACCCGATTCCGTCCAAAAAATTCAAAGACTGACTGGGTGCATGGCAGCCTTGAACAGATTCATCTCCAGGTCCGGCGACCGAAATCATCCATTTTTCGAGGCAATAAAGGCAAACACACGGAGATACAAAGAGGCGGTCAGAGCCAACAAACTCCACCTCAAAAACCACTTCGTTTGGACAAATGAATGCCAACGAGCCTTCGAAGATATCAAAACATACCTGGCGGATACACAGGTTCTGTCGAAGCCAATACCTGGAGAGAAGCTGTATCTGTACCTAGCCGCGTCGGAGGTGGCCATTAGCTCCGTCCTGGTCTGAGAAGAGGCGAAAACACACCTACCAGTGTACTACGTGAGCCAAGTCTTACATGAAGCTGAGTTGCAGTACACCCCAACAGAGAAGCTGGCTTATGCACTGGTGATGAGTGTTAGAAAATTGAGGCCTTACTTCTTTGACCATCCAGTAGAGGTGCTGACAACGTTCCCACTGCGTCAAATACTACAGCGCCCAGACACCGCCGGACGCCTGCTGAAATGGTCACAGGAGATCAGCCAATACGGTATAACCTACGCAACCCGAACAGCGATCAAGGGACAAGCACTTGCCGACTTCATCGTCGAGCTAACTTTCCCACAAGATCCGATGAGGGGGCGTATAGCTCCGTGGCATCTCTACGTGGACGGATCATCAACTAGCATGGCAGCAGGCGCCGGCGTGGTCCTGATCAGCCCAGACAGACAAGTCTTCACCTCCGCAATTCGGTTCGACTTTTTAGCAACCAACAATGAGGCGGAGTATGAAGCGTTGATAGCAGGACTTAGGCTATCATTAGCTGTGGGGGCAACCAATCTTCAAGTTTTCGGAGATTCCCAGCTAATAATATCCCAAGTCCGGGGGGAATATGAGGCAAAAGACCAGCAGATGATGACCTACCAGAAAATAGCCACGCATCTGATCTCGATGTTTACACAAGTTTACATCAATCAGATACCGCGGCTAGAGAACACACAAGCAGATGCTCTAGCCCGGCTAGCTACTAGCAACGGCGAAGCCGAATTCACGGAGGTTGTGATCACCACACTGAAAAACCCCTCGACGTCTGATTACAAGATAAATCAAACCTCGAGCGGGGGGCAGGAGGATAGTGAAGGTGGTGAAGATTGGTGCACTCCAATCCAAAAATACCTAACAGACGGAACAACACCCGTGGACACCTGGGAAGCTAGCCGGTTAGTAAAGCAAGCTGCCAGATATACGCTGCTGGATGGCCAACTCTACAAACGTGGATTCTCCCTGCCCCTACTCAAATGCCTAACTAGGAAGCAGGGGTCCGAAGTGTTAGAAGAAATTCACGAAGGGATTTGTGGGAGTCACACTGGGGGGCAAGCATTGGCATATAAGACGATCAGACAGGGCTATTACTGCCACTCTTCGCAAAGATGCCATCAGCTTCGCTCGAAGGTACCGAAGTGCTAACTTTTCGCACCTAACATCCACTCCCCAGCCAACCAGCTTAAGTCGGTTTTCAGCCCATGGCCTTTTGCGAAATGGGGAATCGACTTGATCGGCCCATTTCCACCTGGTAGAGGCGGTGTAAAGTTCGCTGTCGTAGCAGTAGACTACTACACTAAGTGGGCTGAGGCCGAAGCTCTCACAACCATAACCCAAGAAAAGATGATCAGCTTCATTTGGAAAAATCTGATCTGCAGGTTTGGACTCCCGCAGTCGGTCATCACTGATAATGGAAGGCAGTTCGACGGACAGAAGTTGAGGGACTTCTGCAGTTCATGGAACATCAAGAAGTACTACTCAACCCCATATCACCCCCAGTCGAACGGCCAGGTCGAGGCGGTGAACAAGATCCTGAAACACATATTGAAGCTCCGCCTCGAAGAAAAGAAGGGGAGCTGGGCAGACAAACTCCCGGAGGTCCTATGGTCTTATAGAACTTCCTATAAGGCCAGCACCGGGGAGACCCCGTTCGCCCTAGCCTTCGGGACTGAAGCCGTAGTCCCGGTTGAAGTCCAGAACAAGACTTGGAAGGTGGTGGGGTATGATGAAGAAAGGAATGATGAAGCCTTGGCAGTAGAAAAAGATCTGATCGAAGAGACCAGAGCTTCGTCAGAAATGAAGAATGCCACCTACAAGCGTAGAGCGGAAAAATATTACAACTCTCAGGTCCGAGACCGAAAATTCAAGGTCGGAGACCTTGTGTTAAAAAAGAAATTGATGGCCCCACCAGGTGTATTCGGTTCAAACTGGGAAGGACCATTCCGGGTCACCGCAGCCTGGCCAAACGGTACTTATGATCTGGAAGACGCAGAATGCAAGGCTTCATCATACACCTGGAGCTTGGCACATCTAAAAAAGTTCTACCAATAGACTAGAATCCTGTAATAGACTAGTCAAAGGTTTGCATCAGAAATGTAGATGGCAACCGATGTAAATTACGTTGCTGTAAAAATTCAGAAAAATTCCCAAGTGTTTGGACCTGTGCAGCTCTCCAACCAGGCGAGCTGCACCAGGTCGCCCACTGCTCCTGGTAGCTCGCCAAACCTAGCTCGCCCACATGCTTTAAAATCCGCAATGCACGAGGACCAAGGTCCCAAGCATTGTAATTAGATAGCTCGAAGGCAAAGGCCAAAGTGCCCAAGGTCGCGAAGGCACCCTTCTTAAAGGGTTGCTAAGCACCTACTGCCACAAGTTAGAAAAATTCACGAAAAAGACAAAAACGTCTAAGGCAAGGTTCATGAAACCCAATGGCCCAACGCGAATCAATCGAAGTGCAGTTCGCTGCCCCAAGTGGCCTAAGACGAACGGTTCGCGGCCCTAAGTGGCGTAAGACGAAGAATACGCACTCTAAAAATAGAGGTACAATTCGTAGTCGAAAGTGACGTAAAACGAACAATTCGCTTCTCAAAGTAGAATAAGACGAACAATTATGTACCAGGAAAATAAACAAGAATGAGCTATTTCAAAAAATTATAACGTAAAAGCGCAAATACATAAAGGAAAAGAGTTGGACAAAAAATGCTCGACTTATATTCAAAAGGCACTTAAGAAATTTTCAAGTCAAAAATATACTTGAAAAAATCCTAAGTATGAGTAGTAGTGCTGGCCACAAAGGCAGACCAGCTGGCCGTCTTTGAACTACAAAAAGCTCATTCTGGGCGAGCTGCATGTGCCCGGCGAGCTGAATCTACTTGAACGAAAAGTAAAGCTACAAAAATGGAGCTCCTTCTGGGCGAGCTCCGCAACCCGTCGACCTACTACAAGTTGGAAATTAAAAAAGCTAATCTACGAAAGCAAAGAAAAATCCTAAATCCCCGGAGCAGCGGGGGCATCGGAAGGCACATCAGCGGCGACCTCGGCAGCGGGAATGGCGAGCTCAGCCTCGGAAGTGATATTACCAGTCAGCCCGCTGGCATCAAACTCGCCCAAGTTTAGCATAGCATCCCCACAGGCCTCCTGCAGTTGCTCGACAGTGAGGGGAACGCGATCTCCCTCGCGGGCGACCTCCTCTGCGTTACCAAGATTCAGCTCCGGTACCTCGACTGTCTTGATAATTCGAAAGCGGTCCGGTACAAAGTCGAGAGGAATGCCGATTTCAGGTAGGTCGCCAATATCCAGCTCGGCGCCATCGGGAAAGGGAACCCGGTCCAGGCATGCCTTGAAGTCGCCCACGACTGCCTCCACCTCGTCGTCCCTATGAGCTCGAGCCCACCAGAGAGTCCGCAAAACCTCAGCATAACATTGGACGCATCCTCTGTCAGAGGCCTCAGCCTTCACGGCCGCCAGGTCCGGTGAGGAGGAGGCAACACTCCGTAGCTCGGCGATCTCATTCGCCTTCGCCTCTAGCTCGCCCCTTAGCCTCTCGCAGTCGGCATTGGAGCTCTTCACCAGACCCCGCTGCAGTGCGAGGTCTTTCTTCGTGATCCCTTGGTTGCCGACCTCCTGGGCGAGCTGGGCGGCGAACTCCTCTTCCTTAGCTTTTATCCTCGCCTCTGTCTCCTGCTCGAGCCGGGCGAGCTGGCGTTGGACGGTCTCAAGCTGCTGGAGGGCGCTTTGCTCGGCGGCCAGCGATGCCTCGGCCCGTTCCTCGGCGAGCAGCGCCTATTTTTTCGCTTTGTCAGCAGAGTCCGCCAACGCCAGCATCCGCTTGTTCCTGTCGGAGCGACCTGCCTCCAACTCGGCAACTTGCTCGAGGGCCTTTTGGTTGGCGAGCACCAATCTACTCGCATAGTGGCCCGAGAGAAGGAGGTTCTCCCTCAGGTCCTGACTGTTGATACCCGCCACCAACGGGGTCATCCAATGCCTCGGCATCTCGCTCACAGCATCCCGGGCTATGCCCGGAGGGAGATTCCACATCGAAGTGAGAGAGCGAGATCGCTCAAAGGCGTGCAGAACCTCGTGGCGGTTCGGGAAGGCGATTGGAGCATAACTGCGAGATCAAAGTAGATGGAAAATGTTAGAAAAATAAAGGATTGATAAGCAATGAAAGTCAATTAGGCGAGCTACTTACTGAGCTCGGTCAGGATCCCAACCCAGTAGCGTATCGTCGGTGGTTTGCACCCCGAATGGGGAAGGTGAAGGGGGCGAACTCCGAATGGGCGTAGCCGCCAGCGGAGCGGTGGATTGAGCAGAGCCCCCCTGCCCCGACCTCGCCGAGGTCCTCTCAGCCCGGTCAGACTCCTCGTCGACTAGGCCGGTGTATCTCGTTCTCTTGCGAGCTGGGGGATCCTCCTCACCAGCTCAGGATCCACCACCCCCTTGGGCGCTCCTCTTTCCTCGACCTCGCTCGGAGGGGGCAACAACTCGTCCTCCACCTCGGCCGGCCCGGGCGACCTCCGATGCCTTGGACTTCTCAGGAGCCTTGGCTTTCTCCTTTTGAGCTCCCGATCCACCTGCCTCGCCCTTTTTAGAGGCGAGCTCTGCCTCCTTGCTCGCCTCCAGTGCGAGCACGGACGGTGGGGCAAGTCTGTTGGGGCGAGGTGGGCCCATCTCGAATCGCTCTTTCACGAGTTGATAGGCCTCGGGGACCTCGGCGATTGGGATGGCAACGAAGCTACCACCTGCACAAAAATTATAAATATCAGCATGATGGGCGAGCTACACCCCCCATAGGCGAGCTGCAAAGAGTTGAACTTGGGAGCTCGGGACCTTGGATGTCAAGGTGGTGCGGTAGTGTAAGGTGCCCGGCGAGCCGCAGGCAATGGTACGCACACAGATGGGCGACCTGTCTGTCCTTCTCGCTTCTCAAACAGCAGATGGCGCGCACCACGTCGAACTGCTCCGGCACTTTAGGCCTGCCCCGACTGGATTTGTGTCGCTTCGGAACTGTAAAAGGAAAGAAAATTAGAATTAGTATATCTAATTCAACCCACGCACACCGAAATAGGCGACCTACTGCTGGCTTCCCCATATCCCTCTGGAGTGGGAATACGATCACCCCGTCCATGATACGTGCTGGAGGCTCGCCAGTCGCTGCCTACGAAGAAAAACTATTTCTTCCAGTCACAGACTTTATTGGGCAGGTCCCCAAGAAATTTCTCCCCTGGGCGAGCTTTCAGGTAATAATACCCCGCGCCGTCCTGCGTCCGCTTGGTCACGGCAAAAAGCTCGCCCAGATCCGCCGAGGTCGTCGCGTTCTCATAACCTTCCAACCCAAAAACAGACAGGGCGGCGAGGAGGTTGCTCCATGCATTCGGCGTGAGCTGGGTGATGGCCAGCTTATTATCAGCAACATATTGGCCAATGATCGGGTGCAGCGGCAACGTAAGCCCGGCCCTCAGGACATCTACGTTCAAAGCGGTCATCCCCTCAGGAGGTGCATCGGCCCGCTCATCCTTCATCGGGGCATACATAAAGATGTCCAGTGGGATGCGATACTCCCTGCGTATAATAGGCAGGTCGCATTCATTAATAAGGCTCACCACCTCGCCAGCCTTGTACTCAGAAGGGGCAACTTCTTCCAGGTTGGTGGGGTCGACGCGAGGTACCCGATTCGGGCAAGGGAACCTCGCCGCGTACTCGGCGACATACTCGTTCCAATCAAATGGATGAACCACCTGGGTAGGGACCTGGTACTCAACCAGCTGAGGTTCCGGGAAACCAATGCGGCGGAACCATTCGAGCGTGACCTCCTCCAGCTCGCCACCCTCCTCACCGACCTCTGCAGCGCCCTCCTCAACCTCCTCGGGCCCTTCGTTGCCACTGGCAACTCTTTCTTCTTGGGCGACCTCGTCACCTTCCTCCCATACTTCACGGTATACAGAACTGGAGGTTCCTTCCTCCGGATCGGGACGTAGCTCGCCGGAGACCTGGCGAGCTACCGAGATCGCCTCGGAGCTGGAGCCGATCTTCACATACGAAACCTGAAGTGGCTCATCCTCAATCATTGGCTGTTTACCAGGATTCCGGTCCGAAAGAGTTCTGCTCGAAGAGCGTGTCGACATGGCCTCAGTGAAATTCAAAGGTCCCAAAGTCCAAAATCCAATAATCCAAGAGTCAGGGAAATGCAAAGTTTCTCGGTACAATCCACGGTCCAAAATCCCGTAATCCAGAAGAAATGACAGAAAAATCAAATAAAAGATAGAAGAGAAGGGGAAGAAAGATCGAATCCTACCTCGGAGAGCCTTCAAAAATCCATCGAGCACAAGAAAAATCGGTCGTCGGGAAAGCTCTGAGAATTCGAAATGCAGAAAGTGAGGAAATGAATCCATTTCCCCCTATTTATAGACGTCGGGGCGAGGTGCGATATTCACAAAGTACAGGGACCTGTTTGCAAGAATTTTGAAAGTTGATATGATTGTGGGCGGGAACCGAGGTCTCAAAAGGTGTGCATGACCCCTGGATTCCCGCACCACGACGTCCAGGAATAACCGCCCTGGCTGAGCTCGCCTGCTATCTCGGCAATCGCCCAGAGATAGTTCACCGAATTTCAAGTTCTCCAGCTCGCCTGCACATTTGACGGAGTCATGACACATGCGAGCTGGGGGCAAATGTTGGACTGACGAACTAACATAATTAGTATACGAATAATCGCCGAGGTTTGGCAGGTCGTCAGGACCCACCCAGATCCTTAAAGGCACGGAGTTCGCCTACATGGGGATGATTTACCTGCGTAGCTCGCCCAAAAGGGCTCATCTCTGTCATCCTAGAGCTCGCCCAGAGCTCACCTTGTATCCCCAGGAAGGCCTCGCCGAGCTCCATCATCGCGTAACGTCCGTAAGCCACGCAAGGCACTGGAGCTCGCCCAAACCACTGAAGCCCATCTCCGAGCTCGCCGACGAGCTCGCCTATTAGTCAAATAGGACCCCAATGGTGCGCTCTTTTTCCCTCCGTCCGGTTTATCCACAAGGGTGGTTTATGGCGAGGTTTTTAATGAGGCCCATCCAGTCTAAGGCATAGTAGTAGGACGAGGCATGATAAAGGAAGCAGTGTGAGAGACCAAGACGGGGGTAAGGAACCCTCGTCAACACCGGAAGCCACATAGGCTCGTAAGGTGCCATCTTACACTCATACACCTATAAATAAGACCTCTCTTGTACTATTCACACAATTTTCTGAAAATCAATACAGTACCCATTACAATATTTCTCTCTCTAAACTCTCTACTCTCCCTCCTCATATTATATCCAAGAACACAAATCCTTGGATTATTGTTTGATAGAATTAACATGTTATAACTAGCCACATAACAAACACGATTAATAAATTCTATCAACAAACATTATTTAGAACACTTCTAATTTTACATAGAATTTCAAAAATATATCCTTAACTAGTACATAATCCTGCAAATACGCGAGATTAAAAAAAATTATATATTAATTTTAAATTAATTTTTTTTATAAAATATTAAAAATTATATAAAATATTGTAATACGAATATGTTGATAATTTTTTTTGAAAATAAATAATTTTAATGGTGGTTACTATTTCTTTGGCCAAAATTTATGGAGGGTGATTTCTATTTCTTTAACTATTAAAAATATTTTTTTTAAAATGAAAAATAAAAATATTTAGAGATGTGGAGTAATGGAATAGAGAAGTTTGTGAATTATGGATAAAGAAATAACCGACAGCGGTTATTTATATTATATTTTAAAAATTATAAATTAAAAAAATGGATAAAGAAATAACCGGTTATTTATATTTTATTTTAAAAAATACAATATTATGAAAAAATTAGAAAAATAGGTAGGAAGTATTGTATTAAGCCACGTCGGATTTCATAGATTCAGAAATAGATGATAGGGTGATTTCTTGATTAAGATAAATAATATCACATCCAGAATTTATTTATAAAACAATAAATTGTCAAAAACTAATTTCAGCAGTATAGTTTTCCTCCTTGGGTTGCCCTGGGCCTTGTACGGGTACATATCTTCATTGGCCCAGGTTATATGCACCCGAATTTGTTAGCAATACACACACAATATTAGTACCAACTCCATTAATTATGAAAAAAAAGTTTGTACGAACTCGAATTCACGACTTGTTAATTATGACAGTGACGTGTATACACTATCACTCATTAATTATTATTTTTACCCTCTCTTTAAAAGTTTTAATTTTTCTCTTCTTCTTTCTCCCCACTTGCGCAGCCATCACTTACACCTCCGCGCTTGCCAATCTACTGTTCCACCACGATATTGCACATGTTTGTTATGAATTTTTAATCTACTTTTCTTCTCATCCCTTGCTTTCTCTCTCTCAAATGTTGGTATTTTCATAATTTTTAAACCGACAGTTATAATGTTCGAATTTTTTTTTCCCGAAAGTTAGATACTTCTTTTCATAATAAATCTGACAATTAGGCCACTTTTCGAAATATTATTTTGAAATTTGGGTTTGTCTTTTTTTTTTCTTCAAAAAATGGTTTCTTTTCGGATTATTTTTTTCTAAAAATCAATTTTCTCCATGTTTTTTTTAAAATATTGTATCTGATTTTCATTGTTTTCAATATTTTATAATGTTGCATATGTTGGGGTTGGGGGGAGGATGAATAGAAGTGTAACCTTTTCTCTAAATTTTATTTTTGGTGGGTGCACTACCTACAGAAAGAGTGCATTAGGGCCATCTTCATTAATTTGCTGCCGGTTGATGTATTTTTAAAATGGGCTTTAATTACTTAAAAGGGCAACTTATTGGGCTTAATTTACAAGTAACTCTCGGGCCTCTATTGAAACGGACTAATAGAGTTAGATTCATTCAATTATGCCATTATATTAGATAAATAATACCATAAAATTAAATTTAATAAACCACTTCTTTTATAATATAATAATATAATATTTTATAATTACATCTCAACTGCACTAGTAATTAGGATTTCCCCAAATTTCTCACTAAGAACCCTAACTTCGCAATTGACTAATCTCTCATGTTAATCAAAGAGAAATTTACACCAATTTATACTACTTCCCAGTGTGATCAAAGCTCAATATCCAATTGAAGATTTCAGCTTATTCAATAAATCAATTCTGGCATTTATGCAATTCAGCTTGTGTGACCTCAATTTTGTTGCAGCAGTTAATTAACTCAGATTTATAACTGACGGTTCATGGAATGAAATGGTTTAGCAAACGTTCGGTTCACAACATAAGTAGAACATGTCTTCAGGTCAGATGACTTTGGAATCAAAAGACTTATTCCTCAGCCGATCAGGTGACATTGAACTCAGGTCAATAGATTTCAAGTTAGAAAACTTCGATGTTCAGGTTAGCTGACTTGGTCAGATGATCTTTACTTCAGGCGAGATCCTCAATCATCAAGAGACTTTTTCCAAAATAGACACTTTTTCCTTAGCTGAATGCACCCACCAACCAGATAACATTCTCCACTGAAACTAACTAACACCAATGTCCACAACCACTAATAAAAATCGAGTTTGATCGCTGAGAATACACATATTTGAATAACTCTTCACACTTCTATTATTAATTAATTGGAGAATTTCCAAAAACTTCATCGTTGAAATGTTTGATATGAATTCTCAGTGAGAATCTTTTACGATGAAAGTTTAATTAGCCACGAGGAAAAATAGATAAATTAATCCAATGAGAGAAGTGAATAAAAAAGAAATTCCAATTTCAACTTGCTAGGTGGTAATTAAGGTATGAGAGCACTTTCGATCAACATGGTTTAATTACCCAATACTGCAAGTTGATTATCTAATTGGCCTTTAAAAAAAAATAAAAAATTAGGCAGCTTTCCCTTTTACTAGTTATATAATAATTCATTCGTTTATTTTCCAATTAAATAAGCGTAAATATTATTCAATGGTACTAAAATAATTCTATCTAACTCTTTCAACGATCTTCCACTGAAAAAGAGTGTTTTGTGACCTACAACACCAAGATATATAGTTTTGCTTTTTATTTTTAATTATATTAATTGATTAGTTTCCTAAACTTAGATAAGATCGATGTATAGATATTTCCACTAGTCAAGTTTGTACAATTGATTAGGTAAATCGATATACCAAGCAAGCGCTCAACAATTCAAATGTACTCTCTACATCTTATTGTTGACTGATTTTTATATACATTACACGCATTGTGCAATCAAAAGGATTGATATTACTCATTAGATGGGTGAATTTGAAATCCATGAATTTCACACACAAATAACCACGAATTTACAAATACTTAGATTCCATTTTATATTTAAAATTAACGGTGGATTTCTAAATCCTCTTCAAACCCATGTCATTTGAAATTTCTTCCCTCTACCCCTTTCCATCTCTCATTTTCCTTATTTTTTCCCTTCTCTCCCATCTCATTATAATTCCTAACTTAAAATGTATGCTTTCTTACGTGTATATTTGTTTAAATCCATTCATTTTCAAATCCATCCATCCAAATGGAGTCTAAATTATATTTTATTTTACTAAATAATATTACTCATAAATTATTCATTTGTCTATTTAATATTTTTGTTCTAGAAATGTTAATATTGTAGAAATTAGGGGAAAATTTGGAAGAAAAATGAGCAAGAGAAGCAATAATCGTGCTATTGAGCTTAGTTCGTGTTTAGAGGTACTGAAAAGTGAAAAATGAAATTTAAGAAATCAAGAATCGTGTCGGAGGATCAAATATGACTCAAATCGTGTGAAAAGAGGTCTTGTAGAAAAACACCAAAACAAGTAGAAAAGCGTCAAATCAAGTGGCTTTTTTTCGAAACACATGCATGCCACTTGACTTGACCAAGATCCACTCGACCAAGTGAAAATACTTAGGTCGAGTGGAATTTGATTTCATGTCAAAAGATGTATATATTTTCGTGGATGTATGTGCTTCAATTCTTGAAGCTTATAATCTCATATAAATATCATTTTTCCTGAATTTCTCCACGATTTTAGATTAGATTTGGACTCCAAATTAAATTCCCCACATAAGCACCTTTTCCAATTTCTCAGTTTCTTTTCAATAGTATTGAGATTTTCATTTAAATTACACTATAGATTTCATCAGTTTAGCTTAGTTCAAGCCTTATTTGAAGATTCAAGAGATTGGAGAGTTTTATACCCCTTTGTCCTTACAGGCGATTTTTATTTATTTACTTTGCAATTTTATTTGTTTACTATGAGTTTTATAGTTTATCTTGCTTCCTTAGATATGTGTGTTTCTTTTAGAATCATGAGCTAAGTTTTTTATGCTCTGGGTGTTTAAGATTATGTAACAACTACATTAATTTTAGCTTGATTTATATCTTGATTATGTTAAATTGAATAATCAGATTTTTTTTTTTATCGGTGAATGATCAGATTTTTTGATTGTGGATTAATTGAGATTTGATGGATTGTTTCCAGTAGATTGTTCATTTTTTATTAGATTGACTTGAGTTAGTTCAATCGGGTGGATATTGAAACATCGAGTGTTTTCGTTGGACATCTAAGATCATCGAGAGACTAGATAGTCTAAAACACTCTTCATCGAGTTTATTAAACAAGAGTTAATTTGTTGATTCGGTAAGGGTAATTTGATCTAATCTAATTAACATAGGAAGAACATAAATTGAATAAGCTTTTAAGGATTGCATTATATCGAGATCACTCAAAACATCTTCACAAAACTTGTACTTTGTATTGAAGTTAGATAATTGTCCATTTTTTTGCTTGTTTAACTTGGTTTGTTTTTAGTTTCATTGCTTGAAGTGGTCTTTGAATCAAAATCGAAACTCATGATTGCAATTTCAAAGCATGCCAATGTATAAGATTCATTTTGCCAAGCCAGTTGCATTTTTTGGGTTTGATATTTTATTAATTAGTTATTGTCTACTACAAACTACATACCAGCACTTGCCTAAAGTTTGAATTATGCTTAACGATTTAGACTAATTAATCCTAAAAAAATGTTGAAAATTGAGTTCATGAGTGAGGGAATATGTTAAAAAAATTAGATAAATAAATAAATTAATTTCACACCTATTTTTATAAATTAGAACTTTTATATGAGACGAAATTATTTCATCGAGTTTTAACTTAAATTATTTGTGTCATAGTATAAATATATAATATTATCATCACACATGTAACGTGTATAAAACATCAAACTAAAATTTGATATAAAATAATAATGTAACTGATTAGGTAGAGGGATGTGTTCTTTTCAAACCAAAATAGATGGTAGGTTGTAAAACGGATTGGTATTGTACACATCAATTTTGAATCCTTTATTTTTCAATCTCTTCAATTGGTAACCACCTCAAGCTTGAGATGTTAATGCGAAGTTATCGCGTAAAATTTTTAATTGTAAATTTTTTTTTTAAAAAGTTAAATTGAAAATTTGAGTATTTTTTTTTTAAATTCACGCAAGTTGTAAATTTTAGATTTTCGCTCCCAATTTATGTTACAATATAGACAAGTGCGTGTTATTATTAGGTAAAAATCTATGTTACTATTTCCTTAAAAAAAAAATTTGTGCTTTTCAAGTAAATGTAAGGCAAATATGTATTTTTGCAAGAATAAATATGTGTTACTTAATTTATTTTTTTGTTCTCTTTATTGATTTGTGTTGATACTATGTTGTTAATGTACTAGTACATAATACCTTACATAAGTTATATAAAGTACAATATATATTTTTCTAAGGTCAAATAAATATTTGTATATACAGTAACACACATTTGATCTTGTAATAACGCACACTCGCTCCCCCAGTTTGTGTTACTATATGGGCAAATACGTGTTACTGTAAGGATCAAATGTGTTACAATAAGAATAAACATATTTTTTAATTTAGTTATCATCCTTTTAAATTTAGATATATTGATTTATGTAGTAACACATTTTTTTACTATTTTATTTGTGTTATTATATGAAAAATAATTATTTCTATAAGAATAAATAAATATATGTGAAAAATTAATATTTTGTTCTTATAGTAACATACATTTTAGTCTTATATTATGTGAAAAATTATTTATTTTATAAAAACAAATAAATATATATAAAATAACAACATTTTATAAGTTAGTAACACACATTTTCTCCAATTGTAACATATATTTACTCTCCTATTTGTGTTACTATATGAGTAAAACATGTGTTACTGTAAGATAAAATGTATTTTTGTTAAGAACAAATATGTGTTTTTAAATTTAATCATCATCCCTTAAAAGCTAAATATATTAATTCATGTAGTAACATACTTTTTACTATTTTATATGTGTTATTATAAGAAAAAATAATTATTTTTATACAAACAAATTAATATTTATGAAAAACTAATATTTTTTTTATAATCACATACATTTTGCTCTTACATTGTATGAATAATGTTTATCTCTACTAAAATAAATTATGAATATGTGTAAAAAATAACATTTAGTTTAATTGTAACACACATTTTGCCTTAAAGTAACATTGTATTTGTCCAAATTGTAAAATACCTGGAGCAAAAAAACTTGGAATTACAAGTTGTCTGAATTTTGAAAAAAATATCCAAATTCGATTCGATCCGGTATAAACCCGCATATTTTTCAAAAATAAATAATTTTACGATAGAAAATTTCTATATAAGTTTTTATCATTAAATAATTGTGTGAAAAAAAAAAAGGGGAGGGTTGCGAATCTTTTAGATAAATCTCTTAAAGAATTAGAAGGTCTAGTATACTTCCACGTGATTTGATCAAAATTCTTACTTTACATATTCGGAAGGGGAGAAGAAAAAAAGTCGACTATGTAGTTGCACGGATCCTATTAAACACACTGTTCTGTCACAAAAATAAAGTTGATATATTATATGTAAATATAATATTCGACAGAACAAATAATATAGAAATTGAAAGTGATATAAACTATATATATAAATATTTAAATTGAAAGTGATATAAACTATATAAATTGAAGTTGACCTAACTCACAGCATTTCTTACCAACCAAGGAAAATTTTAGAAGTTAGTCCACGTCTCAGCCTTCTATAAAAAGACAAATTTCTCATGCATAATTCATCACTCCAAACATTGAAAATCTTTCATCAAGAAAACACTACTACTAAAAATCTGATCCAACGATGGCAATTCATCCCTCATCCCTGTTGTTTCTAGTCTTTGTTTTAGCATCAACGACGGGCCACACGACTGAGGCTCGCCGTCTTCTCGAGTCGCCTGAAATTCCAGCCTTACCAAAACCTGAGATCCCAGAATTGCCAAAACCCGAGATACACGAGTTGCCAAAGCCCGTGATTCCAGAGCTGCCAAAACCCGAGGTCCATGAATTGCCGAAGCCCGTGATTCCGGAATTGCCAAAACCCGAGGTCCATGAACTGCCGAAGCCCGTGATCCC
>JAPKLY010000282.1:155090-197662 GCA_026898435.1 Prunella vulgaris | reverse complement strand
GAATTGCCAAAACCCGAGGTCCATGAACTGCCGAAACCCGTGATCCCGGAAATGCCAAAGCCCACATACCCATGATCCGTATCCTAGCTAGCTAGGAAACATGTCATGGGGATCATCGGAGTCTCATCAGGGCATGATTCCTTCTGATCATTTTGGCATCATGATTTATTATATATATTGTTGTTACTCTACTTTTCTTGTTGTGCTTCGCATGATTGGGTAGGATCGTTACAATTATTTGCGATTATTTATGTTAATTTTCGAGTGTATTTGTACTTGTGTATTGAATATATTTTATGTTTAAATAGCTATTCTTTTGGTTTAACTCTGCTTTCCTCATTTTACTTTGAAACCAAACATTCTTTTGGAGTATTACTAACTCACAATTACCTCATTTGAATTGGAAATTGTAGCCAATTTTGGCCTAAACATGTTCAACTTAAAGATAGTGTTCTAACCTTTTAAAAATCCATAAATTCAACGTGGACCGGTATATACCGATACCTTCACAAATTCAGTATATTAAAATTCGATATGGCAAATATTTTATATCGAGATTTTGGAGGGGAAATATTTTTTTAGGAGTGTAATTATAGGATAGTTATAATTTAAGGACAATATGTTTTTGAGCTTAAAAAATAGGACAATAACCTGAATTAGGTTTATTGGCGTAGATTTACAACCTTTCAAAATTATTGTCATACTTTTTCAAGTTCGAAAATATATTGTCCTTAAATTACAACTACTCTATAATTACAGTCCTAAAAAATCATTTATCTTGCGTTCTTTCGCCACTGCTTAGGTTGTGGAGAAAAATATTTTTTAGGACTGTAATTATAGGGTAATTATAATTTTAAGGATAATATATATTTTCAGGCTTGAAAAAATAGGACAATAATTTTGAAAAGTTGTAAGTTTAGGTCAATTGAGCCCGAATTAGAGTTCACGTACAAAATTTTGTTTGTACAATATATGGTATAGAACAATAATTTCAATATACCCTACTGAACCACCCTTAGACGGGGGTGTTCCGATATTTCCCAACACATAAAATTAAACAACCGTAAATGTACTGTGTCAATGTAGGATGATAAATACGAGTCGATCCCACGAGGAATGATTAGTGTAAAAGTGCAATGAATTGGTTTTGTTCTTTCTAAAAAAGATCACTTAATGAATAGTATTTTAAACTTAAACTATTTTCAATTACTAACTAAAATGTCATAATTAATAATTAAAACCACTAAAATGATCCATCAAGTTTAATGCAAACTAACTCACAAAAATAAACAACTACCAGTCAATATAAGAAAAATAGGTTCCAAGACATTTGCGATATCTAGATATCCATTTATGATTTAAAACCCACTCAAATAGTATTGTGTTTGTTCCTATAGGAATGATCACTTAAGAAAAATTAATTAATTTTTCAATCTAATTAATCCAAAGGAAACAACAACAAGCTTGTATTTCTACTTAACAAATTGTTGCAACCCAAAATAGCACATAGGAATATTAAATTACCTCTCAATAAATTAATCCTCTCTCAAGCTCATAATAAATTGGGTCATGCACTCAAGTTTTATTAGTTAATCTAATTTCTAATCTAAACCAACCAACAACAAATAGCATATCATCATTTGCAACTAACAACATGCTTACAAAATAAGTTTGAGCACATAAATAGAAATAGGCGCCACACAAATATCAAATAAACAAGATATTAAACCATAACTTCAATCCAAATATTTACATAGCCCTAGAACCAAAAGAGTTCTAGCCAATAATCATAGTCTCAGCAACTACAAAATTTAAATAACTAGCCAATAATCATAGTCTCAACAACTACAAAATATAAATAACTAAACTAAAAATAAAAGAAGGAAAAAAGAAAGCTTAGTCTCTAGTGGTTGATGGAGAGTGAAAAACCAAGGTGAAATCACCCTTGATGCTCCAAAATAGTGAGAAATGAAAAAATATGTGAAAACCCCTTCAAGTGTGTGTGAGTGTGTGCAGAAAACTGCAGGAATTTTCATCTCCTCTCCTAAAATCTGAAAATGGATATTTATAATAGTGTTTGGAATTAGGGTTCAAGAATTAAGAAATTATAATACCAAAATTTCCCCCAACTTGTTAAAATTTATAAATATGCCCCAACTTGTCTCAGCTACGCACTTTTCTAAGTGAATAGGATTTCAGCACTTTTGGAGACTTCAAGCAGGTTGGGGTCGAGCGAAAACTCTGTGTACCTGTGAATATGAGCGATCATTTAATTTTAAGCCGGATCATTTAACTCTTCAAGGCTGCTTTGGCTTCGAGAACAGGGCAGAAGCTGGGTAACGGTGGGTCTTCGAACAGGTAATTGGCTTCAGAGACGGGGCTGGGCTTCCATAGCTTCAGGGGGTTTGCGGCTGCAATTGGCAGTGGAGCTTCTTAGGCCATGGAGCAGAGTACGCAGGGCTCTGCGCTTTGGGACGTGAGGGATTTCGGCTTCGATCGATTTCTTCGCCCATGGAGCAGTGTGGCTACTGAAATTCCGGCTGCCAAGAATACAGGGCGGCTGAGTGTGCATCGGGCTACGGAGGCTTTCTCTCTCCTACTCCGGCATTCGCTATCTCTTCACGGCTGCACTCAATGTTTTAATCAAAATTCACTGCAACAAATATTTTCACAATTAAACACAATTAATTCATTTTAATATAAAAAATGCATGAAATTCAATCAAAATAGACAATTAAAACACTCTAAATTAATACAATTTTGGTATTTTTGAGCATGGTAGGGGGATCTCAAAGTTTAAAGATGTGGGGACCTAAAATTTGTTTTTTATATTAGATGAGACGGAATTATTCTACCGAGTTTAAACTTAGGGGTCGCTTGGTTGGGGATAATAAAGATGGAGCATGGGAATGAATAAAGATTAATGAGGTTATTAGTAGTGTTTGATATTATTTGTTGCACATGAATAAATCATAAAAATATGTTAAAAAAATAGTAATCACTAACTCCATAGTGATTACCCCTTTAATGATACCTATTACTATTAACATTTTAAATTTATACCAAGCGCCACTTAAATATTGGATTCGGCTCGAATAACATCATTCTTACCACACATCAAAATTATTCAGGTCATGGTGTCTTATGATTTGAGTCATAGTATAAAAACATGATATAAATATTAATATCATTAGTTCATTACCATTATCGTTACACATGTAATAAACCATCAAACTAAAATTTGATATAACGATTAACGAGTATATTTTATATGAGAGTGGTTCATAATAAAGTAACTGTTATAGTATCAAATATTTTATTTAGAGTATAAAAAAATTTAGGTAAAAAAATTAATAAAAATATAATATTATTGATTCTAATTTCTAATATTCCCGATGAAATTCTTTATATTTTTGACCAAATATTTAATACTTAAAAAACAATTTCATATTAAGTTTATACGAAAATTTTCATACAAAACATTTGCTTCATATAATATAATGGAACTCATCTGATTAGGTAGAGGGATTCTTTTCAAACCAAAATAGATGGTAGGTTGTTAAACGGATTGGTTTAGTTCATAGATAGTTTGAAAATCTCTCGATTATTTTTCTCTCTTCAATTGGTAGCTACATCAAGCTTCAGATGTTAATGTAAAGTCAATATATTATTAACTGGCCTCATTTACTAATTATGTCGTACAATTCGATTTTATTTTTAAATAATCGTGTAAAAAAAGAAAAAAAAAGTCGACTGCACGAATATTATTAAACACACTGTTTTCTCACAAAAATAAAGTTGATATATATTATGTGTATATATATTCGATGGAACAAATAAATATTAAAATTGAAAGTGATATAAACTATATACATAAATATTATAAATTAAATTGAAAGTGACATAAACTATATATATATATATATATATATAATATGACATGAAGTGAAGTTGAACTAACTCGCAGCATTTTCTTACCAACCAAGGAAAATTTTAGAAGTTTTTCGACGTCCCAGCCTCTATAAAAAGACCAAATTTCTCATGCATCATTCATCACTCCAAACATTGAAAATCTTTCATCAAGAAAACACTACTATAAATCTGATCCAACGATGGCAATTCACCCATCATCCTTCTTGTTTCTAGTCTTTGTTTTATCATCAACGACGGGCCACACGACTGAGGCTCGCCGTCTTCTCGAGTCGCCTGAAATTCCAAAGCCCGTGATTCCAGAACTGCCAAAACCCGAGGTTCCAGAATTGCCCAAGCCCGTGATTCCGGAATTGCCAAAACCCGAGGTCCACGAACTGCCGAAGCCCGTGATTCCTGAACTGCCAAAGCCCGTGATACCGGAATTGCCAAAACCTGAGGTCCACGAACTGCCGAAGCCCGTGATCCCAGAATTTCCCAAGCCTGTGATTCCGGAATTGCCAAAACCCGAGGTCCATGAACAGCCAAAGCCTGTGATCTCGGAACTGCCAAAACCCGAGGTCCACGAATTGCCCAAGCCCGTGATTCCGGAATTGCCGAAGCCCGAGGTCCATGAACTGCCAAAGCCCGTTATTCCAGAATTGCCAAAACCCGAGGTCCATGAACTGCCAAAGCCTGTGATCCCGGAACTGCCAAAACCCGAGGTCCACGAATTGCCAAAGCCCGTGATCCCAGAATTGCCAAAGCCCGTGATTCCAGAATTGCCAAAGCCCGTGATCCCGGAATCGCCGAAACCCGTGATCCCGGAAATACCAAAGCCCACATACCCATGATCCGTATCCTAGCTAGGAAACATGTCATTGGGAGTCTGATCATCAGTGCATGATTATTCCTGATCATTTTGGCGTCATGATTTATTATACTATATGTTATTGTTCCTCTACTTTTCTTGTTGTGCTTCGCAGTGATTGGGTAGCTAGGATCGTTACAATTATTTCCGATCATGTCAGATAATTTTCGAGTGTATTTGTACTTGTGTATTGAAAATATTTTATGGTTAATTATTATGTTTAAATTGTTTTTTTTTTTTTTGTTGTCTGCTTTCCTCATTTCACTTTGAAACCAAACATTCTTTTTGAGTATTACCTCATTTGAATTTGAAATTGCATCAAAATTTGGCATAGATATGTTCAACTCAAACATATATTGTCCTAATTCTACAAGTTCGTAAATTTATTATTAATTTGACAAGCTCTTGAAAATAGTGTCTTAATTTTATAAACATTAATAAGATATTGTCATAAAAAAAATTTCCCTAGGGTTGCGCAGAGAAATTCCTTCGATTGGAATTTTTTTTTTTTTTTAACTTTCGATTTGGTCTTATTGATTGATAGTTAGGGAATATTTCTTTAGGGACCATAATTAAGGGTAGTAATTGTAGGACAATATCTCTTTGGGATGACATATTTAAGCCATTTCTGTAACTCTTTTTGTACATTTAAGCCAAATTGGAGGGAAAAAAAAAGGTTTCTTGGCCTCATAATTAATTTACCAAGTTCAATTTTGGCCAAAAAAATTTGTCATCACCATTTTCATTGCTCTACTTTTTAATTCTTTTTGCAGTATCTGCCGCAGATTTGGAACAAGCTTCCACACGAATTAACTTGAGAGTTGGTATATATGTCGATAGAATTTCCTCCAGTTGTCGTCGTAAGTTTGGAAATTGATAATCGGGATATATTCTCTTGACCACCTCTTCGAAAGTGTCTAAGTTTTTAAAGATAAAAGTCTTTCTCTGATGGAGGATGAGTGAGAGTTGGAGGCCACCGAGCATATAAGTAGAGGCATCCCCCAAATTTCAGGTGGGGCCATTACAGACTCCTAGTTAATTAGGTGGATGGCAAACTCAAGCAGAAACCTTGAAAGTATGCGCACTGTACATGTCAAAATGTAGGGCAAGTTAGAAAATGGTTGAGGCTGTGACTGAATACAATGAGCAGCCAAATTTTCCCCGCAGCGTCGCGAAACAATGAGCATCCCTGGTGGCTCACCAAATGCCCTCTCCCAGCTGCGTGAGGAATATATGGTGGTTTGCATCTTGTGTCACAGCAACAAATATGACCCTTTGTATATCCCCTTGAGGTGGGTGCCATCGACAAAAATGATGGGACGGGCATAGTTTTTGAAGCCAATGATCGGCATTTCAAGAGCGTAGAAAACATATCTGAACTTTCCATCTTCATCTTGCACTAGGTTAATACAAGTTCCAAGATTTGACTTGTGTAGCATGTGGAGATAAGGTTGAAGCAGCTTGAATGACTTCTTGGGGACACTATACAATAGGTAGGTCATCTTGTGCTTAGACCTGTACGCATGGGAGTACAATACACCCATTCCGTGCTCATTGTTTAACTCATCCATGATAGAGATTGGGATATACTCTTTCTTCAACTTTTTCTGTCTTCAGCATAGATTGATCCAAGCACTTTGGAGGACAACTTATGTGATACGGTGCAGTCCGGATCCAAGATACAATTGTGTGTACTGAACTTTGTTAACCTCCAATACCCACGAGAACATACTGAATTCATAGAAAAAAAATGTTGCTCAATGGGCAGAACAAGCATCATCTCGTAGTGGAAGAATGTCTAACACGAAACTCCAATTTTTTATCCAATGGTATAGCTCAACGTTGTGAACCAACTCCTTCTTTGTAAAAAATGAGTCTCCCACACTTATAACTCCGGGGATTACCTCCTTGGAAGGAAGCGAAGAATTGCGCAGCATATCAGGTGCTGAATCCGGAGCACTGGTGGGTATGCCTTCTAAATTCTATGGTGAATTTGAAATTTGATCCATGTCGACGAGAATTGTGTCTTCCTCCGAACAAGTATCGTCCCAGCTTCCATCAGGAATGTCATTGTCGGATGAATCAGACGATTGCATAGAGTAGCTATCGAAATCACTAATACCAAACTCCACATTTTATTTGGCACGTGGATCTTCTCCTTGTTCAATATTTTGGATACTCTCACCTATTAATATAAGAGACTCGCTGTCCATGACTAAGGATTCAACATCATCATTGTTCTTGATTTCAACAAATACTTGTCTACCCCAAATGGTGGGTGTGCGTGCAAATAAATAGGGTTCAAATAACCAGGTCAATTGAGTAAAAAAAAAAATTACGAATTCTCCATTTCAATAGGCGATGTGTGACATTAATCTCCAACAGCAAAGAATGTGAAATGAAGTAATTAAACACAATAGTAGCTGGCTAGGTCTAAAATGAGTTAATTACATCAATCAAGAACTAGACAGCAACTAAATTACAATTGAAATATTTATTTCTCTCCCCTCCTCAAGGTTTAGGTGGCAAGTTTTTCCCTGCCAAGAATGCCTGGAAAAGTTTGAAAGCTCTGGCTGGCTCAACTAATGGAACTTCATGCCCCGCCCCCCGCACCGTCGCGAATGTTAGTCCATGGTACACCTCCGTCCATCCTCCGACCTGTGACATGAACACGAGGGTAGCTATAGCATCGTCGGTGTGAATTGCAAGTGCAAATATTATGGAAATATCGTTACCTCGCCATCGTGGGTATACCAAGGATACCATGGAGTTTTGGTTTTGAGATGGAGATGGCTTAACGAAAGCCTAGTTGATGTCACCGAAACTATTGAATCTGTGTCCCCGCTGCATTAGATTTTGGTCAGATGATATTATTTAAATGTCACGAGTTAAGCAAAATGGCTCTCTTCGTTTAAAAAGTGCAAGAATTTTTTTAGGAAAATATATATATTTTTTATAGGTAAATGTTAATTTGTTAGTAGTTAGAAGTTAGTTCACCAAATTTCGAGACACTCCAAGAATTATTTCCAAGTCAATCTTATATCTCCCTTAATTTGTTTTTAGAGGGAATCGAACTCGGGCCACTCACTCATGTAAGTAGCCCGGTGGGCACGTGACCTTTTTTAGAATTTTTTTTTACTTTATGTTTTATTCATTTTGTTTTTCGTCCTCTTAAATTTATTATAAAAATTTACGGTTTTGATCCTGTGGCCGGTTGAATGACCGAGAATAACAAGTCACAGGACCAAAATCATAATATTTTATAAGTTAAAAGACTAATTCAAAATTCCAAACTTAAGAGGACGAAAAAAAAGCTCCACTGACGTTGTTTTTCATCCATTTAAATTTTGAATATAGTCCTTTAACTTATAAAAAATCATGATTTTGATCATATAACTTGTTGAGTGATCATGTGTAACAAGTTATAGGACCAAAATCATAATTTTTTGTAAGTTAAAATATTAAATTCAATATTCTAAATTTAAGAGGACGAAAAACAAAATCAATGAAAGTTAAAGAATAAAAAAATGCATTTTCCCAAATTTTTTTAGGGTATAACTAATTCCGTGACTTAAATTGTTTCAATTTCTTATGGGAATCAATTGAACACCCTCAGTCATAAAAGTATGTTCATTTATTTCGCACATGTATATACATAATTTTAAAAAAATTTAGAAAAAGTAAATATAGTAAGGTTTTTTAAGGTATATTTTGTGATTAATTTATGAAAGTGATTATTTGTAGGTGTAAATTAATGACAAATGAAGTAATTAAGTGATGATTGTATACGAAAAAAGAAAATTGTTGGGAAGAATAGAATGAGCATACTTTTGAAAAACTGAAGGAGTAATTCTTACAAAAAAGTTTTTGTGTTCGATGAAAACTTAGCTGACAAGTCATATGAGACTAAAATATATATAGAAGTTTTGAGACTACTTTTAAAAAATGATCTTATTTCGGGATTAATACCAAAATCGTCCCATAACTTTTTCACTTTTTCGATTTGATTGCGCTCGATTAATTATCTGGAGGACCACAAATTTTAAAGGCTTGATAACCCAATTTGAACTAGGTACTAATTAAGAGATAGGCTCGACTCGATTCATTTACAAACGTAATGGATATATAATTGTACATAGTCATACCTGAATACCCATATTCTAAGTCCTGCAGCGATGAGCTTTTTGTAGGTGGGTAGCATTGAAAACTCAGAGTCTTTCCAGTTATTAAAAAGTGGATCACTGTCACAAAAATAATAACACCGAATTGAGTTAAATGAAATTTATTGGAAGATCACAGTGTATTTATAAAGATTATTGTACCATATGCTTAATGTGTGAACAATAAGAGATACTAAAGCAGGTTATACAACTTAGAGGTGTTTGGCTAAACTTATTTTAAATATTTTATAAGTTCTAACATCTTATAAGTTGTTTTAAGAGCTTAATTATAAAATAGTATTCTTAAATAGCTTATAACTTATTAAAGTGTTTGACTATTACAACTTATAAATTCTTTCATAATTTATTATAATTTAAAAAAATTAATAGAAAGTAATAATATTTTTTTTTTATGTTGAGATAAGGATTGCGGAGTGGTGACAGACTTCGGAGTGAGGTGGGTGGGTGGGAGTGGAGGTGTTGAAAAAAATAAGTTAGTATACACCAAATTTTTTTTTTACAGCTTATAAGATGTGAAGAGCTAATTTTCAAATCTTATAAGCTATTAAACAACTTATAAGATATTTTAAAGATTTTATAATCTCAGCCAAACAACCCCATTTTTCTAACTGGTTAGAGTTATAAGATATATAAAAAAAAGTTTAGTCAAATACCCTCTTAATGCACTCAGTCACTATCGAACAGTGTAATGTATAGAATAGAGTTTGTGAAAGCGTATACCTGCAAGCTGACCAATTGTACGGAATCCCCGTAGTATTTGCATGCAAGGCTTTCTGTACGTCTTCACGATTGAAGTATTTCTCGGCGTAGTTCCCAGTACACGGGTCGTATCCAGAGAATCGGCGGCTTATAAGCGTGTTCTTAAACCTTAGACGGCGCTTAGGCGCTTTCTGGGATGCCTTGCACGTGGCTGCATAAATACTGTACTGATCTATGTCCCCAATTTCGTGGTCCACGGCGTAATTAAAAATATCATGGCATTCTTTAGAAACCTTTGCATGTTCACTGAAGTTGCACGACTTCTTAATTAGTTTGTATGAGCGATCTGATATCAAAGAATGGCTCCAATAGTATTCCACTTGTCCAATGCTGTCGTAATAGTCGTTGGTGACTGCATTTCCGACCTGTTCATACAATTGATTCAACCTTAATTACTATGTTGCCAAAATGGCCCGTCTCATACTCAATTGCTACTTCCATCTTTGGCAAAATATTATGTACACACACGGAAAAAAAATATTCCCTCCGTCCCACAATAAATTTCTCATTTCATAAAAAACAACAACAACACTCCATATATTAATAAACAAATATCCTTTTAAACAACCACCCTCTATTTTTTAACAACTTTCTATTACTTTTTCACAGTTTTTCATTATTTTATACAAAAGTCAATATGTGACTCACCGTATAATAACAAATACATGCACTTTCTTAAATAAAACAACCAAAAGAAAGGAGAAACTTAAAGAGGGACGGAATGGGTACTTTTTTGTACTAATCAACAGAACTTCACTTTATCACTTTAAATACTGCTCCCTTTGTCTCGTACGAATTTGCACAATACAGGGTGACACATTTTTTAAGAAAAATGTGTTTTATGATAAAATAGTGGCATATGAGTTAATATATGTATAATTTTGTGAGCGTGTAAACAGATTGATGTATTCTTTTTTTAACCGTGTGTGGGACGTTTAAAAGAGGAAAGTGTGTAAATTCTTATAGGACGGAGGGAGTAATAAAAAACCAGAGTTTCAGACGGATGGAGCATATAGAAAGTAGAAAGAAAAAAAGCTAGCTTACTATGAATCCTTTCAGATTGATGATTGGGCGCGACGATTTGTTGTTATGATCGTGTATTTTCCGTGCTAACTGGGGAACATAGTGCCCTATTTACGATATCATCAACGTGGTTAGTGAATTTGATTATAATGATTGAGAAATCGAATGCTGATGTGTGCACACCTGCATAACTCTCTCCAGAAATGTAGAAGTCTCTGTGTTTATACTGTGGAAATCTTTGCATCCATCTTGTGAGGAAAACCAGAGCATCATGAGCTGAAACCAATCTTGGTGAATTTTGTGTTTTATTGTAGATAAATCATACGACTCACACGCAATTAAAAAACATGACTACCTGTTTTTTTGTCACCGAAATTCTTGAGATCGGAGCTTGTGTTTGTGTAAGAGAAACCAACACCAGCGGGAGATTCAAGAAACAGGATATTTGCCTCTGCAAGTACATGACAAAGTTAGTTCGAATAGCATGTCTGAAATCTTAAAAGATTGAGGGGCGCTTATTTCAAAGATTGGAGTATTAGGGATAATATGGACTTTTCAGGTTCAAATTAGAAAAAAAGAAATTTTCCTTAAAAGAGGACAAAATAATGTCCTTTTCAAAACAGACAATTTTATGCATTTTCACATTAAAATTCTTCAAAATGAGTAAGATGTCAACACTAATTAATTTGGAATTTTAAATATGACCTTTTTGAAATAAATATATTTGCAATTTTTTTTTTCAATTATGTATGGAGTGTGTTTGTACCTTTATTCCATGAATATTTGTTGAGATACAGAGAGGAACCAGTTTTGTTGATTCTGAATGGCCCTATTTCTTCGGCTGCTCCATACCCTACTGATGAACATCCTGGCCCTGTGCAAAAGTTTGTGATGAATGTAAATTGTGATTTTATATAAATATGGGAAAATTCTCTATGGGAAATCACTTTTTTTTTTCTATTCCAATATTTTACATTAGTAACTTGTATATGTTCATGCATATCATGAATTAGACTTGAACAATAAAAACATATAAATATACAACTTCTGCTACTAAAATAAATAACTAAAAGAGTTTTTATTTAAAAAAAAAAAAAAAGGAGCTTTAATTGAAGAGAAAATTTGTAAAAAATAGTCATTTTAAAAATAAAAGATCCTCAAAGGGCTTTTCAAATGACCTGGAAGTACTTAATCCCTTTAAACAAGGATCATTCACAGATTTCTGCACCATTTCATTCCAATTATAACTCGAATTATGATATTCCACCTTTAACTAATTCTGGTTGAAATAACTAGAAAAGAATATATGTGGTCAATTTAATTATTTAGCCATGTCAAAATGACAAAAACACATATATATATATATATATATATATATATATGAGAATAGGATTAAATTTATATAATTGAGTAGTCTCCTTATATATGTAGGTGTCACTGAGACATGACTCATGAGGTGTAACAAGAAAATTTTGATATACTCCCTCTCTCCACCAAACTATTTCCCACTTTCCTTTTTTATTTGTCAACAAAACTTTTTCTGTTTTCCTTATTTGGAAACAACTACACTCACAATAAAATTTTGGGCCCCACAATACTCATATTTTTCCCTTACTTTATCTATCATTTCAATATAATACTACTTTTCATTAAATCCCGTGCCTATAGAGAAATAGAAAAAAGTTTCATAGACGGAGGGAGTAGCATATAAGAGTAATTATTTAAGAAAAAAAGTAGAAAGAAAATTAATAAAGATGCCAATTAATTAATTACCTCCATTGAGCCAAAGAACAAGAGGCTTTGTGTCTGCCTCACTAGTAGCCTCCGTTAACCAATAAAAAAGGGCCCTACCGTTCTTTTCGTTGACGGTGATGTAGCCGGAGAACTGCGAAAACTCGACCGGTGGCTGCCCCGGAAGCGCAGATATCCGATCCAACTCTTGTTCTTTCGGAAGTGCAAAAGTATTGGTGGTTGATGAAGAGAATATCATAAAGCATAACAAAAGTATCATTTGAAATTCCATTGCGACATACACTTATTTAGTACTGAGATAATGAATGTGCACGGCCTTATATATAGGAAAATCCCTCTCTTTCTATGGTGGTCCAAATTAGGTGGCACTAGGTTTGAAATTTTTTCAATTGGAATGAATATAAAAATAAATAAATATATTATAATTATATTGGTTAATAACAATAATCACAACATTATTTTCTGTTCTAAATTTGGATAATTATTACTCTATTTTACTATGGTTGATGCTTTTTATAATCATCTTCCTTTTACCATAACCAACAATTAATTTTGGATATTCTACCATATATATAAATTTCACTGTGAACAGCTTTCAAATTTTCTTTTGAATTTTAATTTAGAAGAAAATATTAATTGCGCATGAATAGATATGGCAACTAAATTAATTAGCTTCCTTTATTAAAAGAAAATAAATCACGGATTGGTGGATCCTAAATAAATTAGATACGAAATATAATTTAATTGAGCCACTATAATTCTCGATTAATATCATACTATATATATCTTTGTATATTCAATAATTCGTCAACGATCTTTACATGGATTGTTACTATTATTATTAACTCACAAAAATTTATCTGTAATTGGTGCGTAACTTACATTTTAATTTTAAGTTCAATTTTATCTTTAATTTTGGTTTTTTTTAATATACATAGTTACACACTACACTATGTGTCTTTTGACAATTAAAATATTAGTGACTTGTTCTTCGAATATTCATTACAAAATATACTGAAATAAAGAGGGCACTTAGTGAGGGGGTTTGAGTCCCTCTTTAAAAATGAAGGTTAAAGATGGCTTTAGTGAGGGGGGAAATTGCAATTTAAAGAGCGGCGAGAAGAGGGGGAAAAGAGTAAAATATGTACATGAGCGCCAAACCCTCGCGAGTACGCGAGGAATCGAACCCCGCCACCTTTGCAAGCACATACCCTCGCACACATAAATGCTGGACCGAGCCGTCGCCAATTTGCGAGCACGAGGCCCCTTGACTAGTTTGCGAGCGTATTTCCCTCACCTACTTCAAATATGACCGAGACGAGGGTCGAACCCTCGCTGGTTTGCGAGCGTTAAACCCTCACAAAGTTTGGGTATATATACGCATCGGACAGAACCAGAGGTTGTGCCCTTTTTTTTTCCCCAAATTGCTGCCTCCGCCATGAACGTCGTTGCCACGTCTTGCTGCTGGAAAATTCACTTCCGTTGGTCGGGCTTTGATCCTCACGTGGTGTATTACAATTCTACGATAATTTTTTTCGTTTTAACCGGTTAAATTTTATAAAATTTTGATATATATATATATATATATATTATATTTGTGTATATATATGTATGTATATATGTATATGTGTGTGTAATTAGTAAGTGGTTTTATTAATGTTAATTTGTTTAGTTATTAGTAGTAATAACTTAATTAGTGGTTGTTTAATTTATTAATTATTTAAATAGTTGTTTAATTATTGATTTATTGGTTGTTAATGTTAATTTGGTAAATTATTAGTAGTAATAATTGTTGATAGATTTTACTAATGTGATGATTAATGGCTGTTTATTTTTGTAAATCTACCAAACAATAAACTAAGATTTATTTGTTCTTGAGTGGATAATATAGAGAGAGAAAGTGAGAGCTTAGAGAGAGAAAGTAAATGTGTATTATGATTAAGTTGGAGAGAGAATGATACAAGAGAGACCTATTTATAGGTGTGCAAGTGTGAGGTGGCACCTTGTAAACCTATTTGGCTTTAGGTGTTGACAAGGGTTCTTGACCCTTGTCTCGGTCCCTCACAATGCTACCTCTACAATGTCCCTTCCCACTACATGTCCATGTTCTATTTAAACACTCGCGATCCGGGTTCTATGGCTAGGCGAGCTCCATTGCCTTGTGTCATTCTCGGGGATGGTGTAATGATGAACCCTTGCTTGGCTTCAGTGGACTGGGGCGAGATTCCTTCCAAGTGGGGAAGCTCGCCCGTGACCCTCTCTCTCCTGACATAGTTGGTGGGAACCTGGTCTATCAGGAACTTCAGCGAGCTTCTTTTCTGCTTCGTCGAGCTTTCCTGTGTTGACCTTGGTTAAAGTTGACGTCGTAATTCCTGCACAAGTTGGCGACCTTCTTAACCTTTGAGATAATCAATCTCATAATTACCCTAGGTAGTTCGCCTATCAACAATAATTTAATTAGTGGTTGATTAATTATTTAATTAGTTAATTAGTGGTTGTTAATGTTAATTTTTTATAGGAAATGTTAATTTATTTAATTATTTAATTAGTTGTGATTAATGTTAATTTTTTTAATTATTAGTAGAAGTACTTGTTAAATTATTTAATTATATTAAATTATGTATATATAATTATAATAATTTGTATGATATTTATTAATTAATAATGTATGTATTTAGTTAAAAATGAATTATGTTATGATTATATTATAATGCATAATTATGTTATGATTATATTAGTTTGTATTAATAATATATTATAGTATACATACATATTATATTAATGTGTAGCACTATGTATATTTGATTTATATTTTAATTAATATATTAATTGTAGGTATTTTTATGAGCTGTTGAGAAAAGACTATACGCTAAGTTACGTACACACAATGTTCATACGTTTTTTAATTTTTTACCATAAATTAATTTATTCATATTGTATTATTATATTAATTTTTGCATGCTCGATATCTATAAATGTTAAATTTTTAAATTTTAATAATCGGCTTATTCTCAATCTATTTGGTGGTCATATGAACTCTATCATCACATACCCTAGGTATTATGTGAACGGTTTTAAATTTCACACACGAGCCTATGGTGCTTCGAAGGTAACTACGAACTCTGGCACGACAATGCATCGGTTTCTAGGGCGACGGGTGTGTGTACGTACAAATATATAGAGTTCAAATAACCGAGTCAATTGACATAAAAAAAAAATCCGAATTGATGTGTGTCATTAATCTCCAACAACAAAGAATGTGAAATGAAATAATTAAACTCCCTAGGTCTAAAATGAGTTAATTACATCAATCAAGAACTAAATTACGATTGAAATATTTATTTATCTCTCTTCCTCAAGGTTTAGGTGGCAAGTTTTTCCCCGCCAAGAATGTCTGGAAAAGTTTGAAAGCTCTTGCTGGCTCAAATTTTGGAACTTCATGCCCCGCCCCCCTCACCGTCGCGAACGTTAGTCCATGGTACACCTCCGTCCATCCTCCGACCTGTGACATAAACACGACGGTAGCTAAAGCATCGTCGGTGTGAATGGCAATTGCAAATATTATGGAAATATCGTTACCTCGCCATCCTTGGTATACCAAGGATACCATGGAATTTTGGTTTTGAGATGGAGATGGCTCAACGAAAGCCTAGTTGATGTCACTGAAACTACTGTATCTGTGTCCCCGCTGCAATAGATTTTGGTCGTATGATATTATTAAAAGGTCACAAGTTAAGCAAAATGGCTAGCTTGGTTTAAAAATTAATGGATGGAATTTTTAGGTTGATTTACATATAGGTTCAAAAATATCACTATATTTACAAATAGGTTCTGTGCAGAAAAAAAATGTGCTTCTGTGCAAATATTGTGAACCTAATTGTAAATATAGTGATTTTTTTTAACTTATATGTAAACCACACAATTTTTTAGTGTATAATTAATTACGTGATAAGAATTGTTTCAATTTCTTAGGGAAATAAATTGTAGCCTTAGTTTTGTGCGCATCAAGTGCACTGTGCAATTCAATTATATTTTTAAATAGTTATATCAATTATTATTGAAAAGTTACATATGTTATATATTAGTGAAAAATGTATTTCTGAAAAATAATTTTTCTATAATAACAAATGTAATTTTTTAAAAATATACTTGAATTACACGATACACGAGATACTTACTCTAAATTGTACACCCTCGAAAGCATATTCATTTATTTCACACTATTTTAAAAAAATGTGGAAAAAATAAACGTAGCAAGATTTTTTTAAGGCATTGTGGATTAATTTATGAAATTGGTTGTTTGTAGATGTTATAAATCAAGTAATTAAGTGAAAATTTTGTTTGTATTTACTGACATAATGAATAATTGTATATAGTCATACCTGAATACCCATATTCTAAGTCCTGCAGCCATGAGCTTTTTGTAGGTGGGTAGCATTGAAAACTGAGTCTGTTTCCAGTTCTCATAGAGTGTATCACTGTCACATAAATAGTAATACCGAATTGAGTTAAATAATATTTATTGGAAGATCACAGTGTATTTATATAGGTTTCACTACTCCCATTTTCACATGGCTCTCTTTCCTAATTTCATAAAAAATTTACTGATTTTGTATGTTTGATTTGTAAGATAAAAATATTTAATTAAGGATAGATATTTTTATCTTACGAACCAAATATATCGAGTATTGTACCATATGCTTAATGTGTGGAGCAGTAGGCAGGTTATACAACATAGTGCCTGTTTGCAACCACTTAAAAATAATTTTTAGAATTATAGTGTATTTTCAAAAACTGTGAGTGATAATTTAGAAAATAAGGCTCCGCTTGGTAGGTCATATTACCCCCTTATTATGCTTTTTTATCTACCCTAAAAAAAATTTGGTAGCCATTACTAAAACAGTATGGCCGATCCTTTTTTTTTCTCACCTATCCGGTAAAACCCATACTCATATTACTACCAAAACAATATTCACACCTTCAAAAATAATCTCCCCTTCCTATTACAATTTTTGTATGACTTGACTAGTAACTTTTGTTCTAATATATTTACATGTGAAATTACTTTTTCTCTCTTTATATATTATATCCTACCAATTGAGATTATTTATGTAATTTTTCTATATATTATATTTTACTAAATAACATAATATGAATTTTAAATACAAAATTTATAACACCTAGCTAGTAATTGAGATTTAGTGATTCTAAAAGCTGTTTTTAGAGTTTCAAAACAGACACTTGATATAGTGCGGGTTATATTCATGTAGAAAAGAATTTGCAAAAGCATATACCTGCATTCTGTCCAGTTGTGCGGAATGGCGGTAGTATTTGCATGCATGGCTTTCTGTACGTCTGCCCGATTGAAGTATATCTCGGAGTAGTTCTCCGTACACGGGCCGTATCCAGAGAACGATCGGCCTAAAAGCGTGTTCTTAACCATTCGACGGCGTTTAGGCGTTTTCTGGGATGCCTTGCACGTGGGTGAATAAATGCTGTACCTATCTATGTTCCCAAGTTCGTGGTCCACCATGTAAGTAAAAATGTCTTCGCATGCTTTAGAAACCTTTGCATGTTCACTGAAATTGCATGACTTCTTAATTAGTTTGTACGAGCGATCTGATATCAAAGAATGGGTCCAAAAATATTCCACTTGTCCAATGTTGTCGTAATAGTTGTGAGTGGCTGCATTTCCGACCTGTTCATACAATTGATTCAACCTCAATTGCTATGTTGCCAAAAAGACCCGTCCCATACTCAATTGCTACTTTCACATTTGGCAAAATATTACGTATATACACAAAAACAATATTTTTTTTTGTACTAATCAACAAAACTTTACTCTATTTTGCAACACTAAAAACAGTTTCTACAATCTTTTTTTTTTCAAAATTATCTTTCACGGCTTTTGAAAAGAAATACTTCTAAAAGCTATTTTGTAAGCACTTGCAAACAGGCACTAAGTGTTTGTTTTAGAACTCTAAAATCAGCTTTTTTTAAAAGCTCTCTCACAATGTTTAAAAAAAATATTTTAAAAGTTGTTTTGTAGAATTTCAAAACAGGCACTAAGTATTATTCCCTCCGTCTAGTACGAACTTGCACCCCACGGGATGACACATTTTTAAAAAAAAAATGTGTTTTGTATATTAAGTAGTGGCATATAGGTGAATATGTGTATATGTTTGCGAGTGTACAGGCAAAATAATATTTTTTTTAGTAGTGTGCTAATTTGCGTGGGACGTTCAAAAAAGGAAAGTGTGTAAATTCTTATGGGACGGAGGGAGTAATAAAAAACCTAAGTTTCAGAGGGAAAGA
The DNA here is from genome assembly GCA_026898435.1 of Prunella vulgaris. NCBI lineage: Eukaryota > Viridiplantae > Streptophyta > Magnoliopsida > Lamiales > Lamiaceae > Prunella > Prunella vulgaris. Next base: position 178,852 of record JAPKLY010000282.1, on the reverse strand, counting down.
GTACATAGAAAGTATAAAGAAAAAAAGCTAGCTTACGATGAATCCTTTCAGATTGATGATAGGGCTCGAAGATTTCTTGTTATGTTGGTGTATTTTCAATGCTAACTGGGGAACAATGTGCCCTGTTTACGAAATCGATGTAGTTAGTGAATTTGATAATAATTGAGTCAGAAGTCGAATGATGATGTTCGTGTTTGTGCACACCTCCATAACTCTCTCCAGCAATGTATAAGTCTCTGTGTTTATACTGCGGAAATCTTTGCATCCATCTTCTGACGAAAACCAGATTATCGTGAGCTGAAACCAATCCATATTGATGAATTTTGTGTCTTACTGTAGATAAATCGTGCGACTCACACGCAATTAAAAACGTGGTTACCTAATTTTCTGTCACCGAAAGTCACGAGATCAGAGCTCGTGTTTGTGTAAGAGAAACCAGTACCAGCGGGCGATTCAACAAACAGGATATTTGCCTCTGCAAGCACATGATAATGTTAAGAGTAAGTCACTTTTCAATAGTATTTTGTGTAATTTTTTAAAAATGAACTTGAGTTGCACGGTAAATTGGTGCATACAAAACTAAGCCTAATGTCAATTCGAATAGCATGTCTGAAGTCTTAGAAAGATTGAATGAAATAAAATTCTTCAAAATGGTGCATACAAAACTAAGCCTAATGTCAATTCGAATAGCATGTCTGAAGTCTTAGAAAGATTGAATGAAATAAAATTCTTCAAAATGAGTAAGATTTTCAGCACTAATTAATTTGGAATTTTAAGTTAAAAAAAAAACATAAACATTTTAATGGCAACACTTGCTGATTTCCGTTAATAATGGATAAGAAATAATTAAGGGACTAAAAATTAATGCTTTAAAATGACCGTTTTGAAATGAACACATTTGCAATATTCTTTTTTTTTTTTAAATAATCACAGAATGGTACGAAAGTAATGCACTATTTTTAAATAGGTACATAATTTTTACATAATAGTGTAAACATAAATTGAATAATAGAGTTATTTTTTGCATATTGTACCTGTTTGAAAATAATATATTATTTTTGTATCAATTTGTGACTGACATTTTTTTTTCAATTGTGTATGGAGTGTATTTGTACCTTTATTCCATGAATATTTGTTGAGATACAGAGAGGAACCAGTTTTGTTGATTCTGAATGGCCCTATTTCTTCGGCTGCTCCAGCCCCTATCGATGAACATCCTGGCCCTGTGCAAGAGTTTGTGAATGTAAAAGCATGATTTTATATAAATATGGGAAAAGGGAATTTTTTTTTTTTAAATCCTATAATTTTACCTCCTTTCTACTGCTAACTTTATCTCTTTATATTTTGGTTATATTAACTTTTAAATTTTAATTTTTATTCTGTAATTTATATATTTTTGTTTTTATTCATCCACCGTCCAATTTTATAATCCTAATTTTAATTTATAGTCTTCATTAAATATTAAGATGAAAACCAGGTGAGTTAGCTCACCTGGCCACCGGGCTACTCGCTTGAGTGCGTGACCCGAGTTCGATTTCCTTTGGGAACGAATAAGAGGGAGATACAAGGATGAGAGACGTCGCAGGACTAAAAATTAAAAAAATATTGTAATCCTAATTTTATTTTATAGAGTCTTCATTAAATATTAAGATGAAGAACGGCGAGGTGAAATTTGAGTTTTACAGGCTTGAATGTTCATGGATGAGAGATATAATATTCTCTCTGTCCCATAGGAATCTGCACATTTTTTTTCTTTTAGAAGTCCCACACAAATTTGCATATTATTAAGAAAGGAAACATCAATTTATATGTCACTACTTTATATATAAAACACAGTTTTCATAAAAAAATGTATCGACTCGAAAAGTGCAAATTCCTACTGTACAAGGGTTTAAGAGTAATTTACTTATGGAAAGTAGAAGAAAATTAATAAAGATGCCAATAATTACCTCCATTGAACCAAAGAACAAGAGGCTTTGTGTCTGCTTTACTAGTAGCCTCGGTTAACCAATAAAAGAGGGCCCGGCCGTGCCTTTTGTTGACGGTGACATAGCCGGAGAACTGCAAGAACTTCACCTGCGGCTGCCCCGGAAGAGCAGATATCCGATCCAACTCTTGTTCTTTTGGAAGTGCAAAAATATTGATGGTTGATGAAGAGAAAATCATAAAGCATAACAAAAGTATCACTTGAAATTCCATTGCGACATACACTTATTTAGTACTGAGATAATGAATGTGCATGGCCTTATATATAGGGTAATCCCTCTCTTTCTATGGTGGTCAAATATGATAGAAATAGGTAGCTCTAGGTTTGAAATTTTTACAATTGGAATGAAAAATAAAAATAAGTGTATATATGGTAATATATTGATTAATAAAATAATCACAATATTACTTTCTATTTTAATTAGATAATTATATATTACTCTATTTTATTATAATTCACGCTTCTTATAATCATCTTCCATATTCCATAACAATTAATTTTGAATTTCTACTATTAATTCACTATGAACAGCTTTCAGATTTTCATTTGACTCTTATTTTGGAAATGAAATATTAATTGCGCATGAATAGATGGCAACTAAATTAGCTTCCTTTAAATAAATTGAAACACAGATTGGTGAATTATCATAAATTAATTAGATAAGAAATATAATATATAATTGACCCACTATAATTCTCGTTTAGTATCATACTATATATATATATATATCTTTGTATTCAATAATTCGCCAACGATCTTTACATGGAATGTTACTATTATCATTAACTAGTAATTTACATGTGCGTGCATAGGTTGTAACTTGTAAGTATTAAAATAAATATTGTGTTAATTTTATAAAAAATATTTTCATCGTGCTATTTATATATTTTTTATATGTTTCCATTGATTTTTCTTATCAAAATTTTGTACATGTATTATGATCCTTCATTTTTTTTGACATACTTTTTTACAAATTATATTAATAATTTTTTTTTACTATTATTATTCTGAACACTACAACACATATAACTGAAAATTGATCTCCTCAACAGATGTCCTAGCTATCATTCAATTTTTCTCACAACATCGTTGCACATATATAATCAAGTATTTTATGTTCCTTAATTGCATGAAATAGACATTATATATACATATGTCATAGTAATCAAGTGAGTTAAATTTTAATAGAGTGTTTATGATCCATCTACCCACTAATATTTTTTTTTAATATATATAAAATTTATGAGATGGTAACATATATCACAATTATAAACACAATTAATGATGCCAAAATTCAATGAAACTCTCATATTTAAAAAAATTGAATTGATAAATTAATTCTCAATAAAAGATTTTTTTAAATATTCATATTTAAAATTTGATATTATTCATTTTTCATTCGGCCAATGAGACTTCAATATATACATGAAATGTGAATTCAGAATAAAGATAAAAAAAAAATTAAGTGTTTATGATCCGCCACTATTTTTTTTTCTAACATATGAATTTTATGAAATGATAACATATATCACAATTATAAACACAATTGATGCCAAAATACAATGAAATTCATATTGTAAAAATAAAAAAATGTGAATTCAACTCATAAATTTGTGAATGTCTAGGCGGCCGCAAAATATCCAAATCGAATAGGGTCATTGTTGCCCAACTATCCAAGTCAGATTCAGCAATTAGTTCCCTACTCAGACGGTCGCTAATTTAATTTTGACAATAGCAACTGTCTATGGTGGTCGCTATTTTCTGACGAAGTGGCATCGTTTTAGTTGTCCATGGTAGAGACGGTCGCTAAACATGTGTTAAATAAATCGCCTTCAAGGCAGTCGCTAATCGGTCATCAAATGTTCATAATTGATCAATCACCAATATCAGTTGTTAATTGATCGCTAATATAATCATTGTGAAAATTGCACGGATTATTTGCATTAAATTTATCAATTGAGTTTAATTGCGAAAAACTAATTGTGTTGCAATTTCGTATGGAAATTAAATTGGGTTGATGAATTAAATTATTGAATTATTAATGCAGTCCAAAATTGTATGCAGATTCTGTAGGCCCAATTCAAGAAAGTAAAATGAAGAAACCCATATTTTTAGTAAAATGCACCCACGTGAAAGCTGCCATTTTGGGAATTAAAGCACAACCACAGTGTTCAAAGAGAAGAAGTGATGAAGGTAAACACTCTTTTAATTTTCGCACGTGCTCAAACTTTGCCTTCACCCGTGCCACATTCTATACAAACCGAACAACATATGTCGAAATAATTCGCACGAGTTGCATTTATCTGTGAAGAGATCGAACAAATCCATTCGATCGAAGAAACTGGCACGAACCCGTGTTAGAGTAAAATCTGAAAAAATGAGCTTAGGTTTATAAATTAATAAGGATTTATTTGAGGAAGTCAGCAGCCCATTATCAAATAAAATCAATGAGCTCAGGGAATTAGTAAAAAGGGCAGAAATCACACACACACGCAAAAAACACGACACAATTCCAAGCTATTTTCTTGCAAGATTTTGATCTTTTCATCATTCAATCAGGTTGTAATTAACTCTCTTAATATTGTTGCTATTTGATAGATCGTAAACGTATTCTTAGTATTGTTAAGTGGATAAATCCTTAAAGCATACATTTTCTCATTTGAATTTTTTGAATTAGTTTCTAATTTTAAGTACTACCTCCGTCCCGGGTCTTTCTTCAAAAAGACCCGGGCACGCGGATTAAGAAAAAAGTAGAGTATGTGAGTGTGAAGTTAATTAATAAAATATAAAATGTGTACTTTATTGACTTTTGTGAATGTAAATTATTTCCTTTTTAAGGTATGAAGAAAGAGTTGGGACGTCCCGAAATGGAATAACAGGAAGAAAGAGTTGGGACGGAGGGAGTATTAATGTTCTTGTTGATTAATTATTGCTTAGTTTTTTTAAAAAAAAATAGAAACCCTTGTCGGTAACTATATAGGCATGACAACATATAAGATTAGGGTCTCATTGCACCAACACTTTTCATAAATAATAGTACTACTTAATTGTTTACTATATTTAATATTATTACGATCCCTTGTACTATTGGGGTATTAGCTAATTGATTTTAGCTAAAAAAATACGTAACAAGTCAATGGATGCCACACATTTAGCGATCAATTTAACGACAATCGTTAAATACTCGATTATTTTTGTAGTGAGAGAGTAGCAAATTATTTTATTACATGTTGTTCAAAATGGTGAGTTAAAATATTTTATTTTATTACAATAGGAAAATTGAAAAAATATCCAATCCTAAAAAGAGAGCTCAACAAGGCGCAACGTTTCCCAGCCAAAAGAGAAGTGGAATTTGAGAGGCAGCCATGAAAAGCAAAACGTAGTTTCTCTTAGTAGAATTCCTGTCAAAACTTTGGACCTCAGAAATCAGAATCCTCTTCATCGTTTTCACAAGCAACACCCCCATGGAGAAGCTCTCCCACAATGTGATCACACCAAATACGTAGTCTCCTAATAGCCTAGTCGCCACCGCCACAGAGGCCGCGACGAATGTGTAGCCCGCGTAAGCCACCATATCCAGCAACGGCACGTCTCCGCCGCCTAACGAGTGGAGTGTGGCCTCCAGCAGAAGGGTTTGGAGTAGCCAGCATAGTAATCCCCTGCTGAATTGAACGCCTAATGACTCTGGGCTAAACCTGTATAGCACTTACACTCGTGTGGAACATGAAGAGAAAAAGCAAGAGAAAAAAAAGTTTTTTTGGTACAGTAACTTATTGCCGATTTAATTTGTTCCCAAAAATTTTAACTCTTACATATTGTATCCGTTCCAATTTTGATCCTATTTTTATCGAAAAAATAAAAATAACATCATTTTTTTATACACAATGTACATGGTGATTGAATTTAAAGCTTTCCGATATCCTTATTGATATTTTATTATTTTTATTAAAGTTTCTTTGATATGGAAAAAAATTTATTAAAAAAAAAAAAAATTATTTGCAACCACGTCAGCAAGGGTACCTAAAAATCCCAAAATCAACCACCACGCGCACCGTGCATAGCAAAAAAATGATTTTATTTTTATTTTTCGGTAAAAACTGGATAAAAATTGGACAACTTAAAGAGTTACAGAACTAAAATCTGAGAGTCAAATTTTTTGAGATTAAAATCGGACACTCAATAAGTTATGGGATAAAAAAAATTCTTAAAAATGTAATATTTATTTTTTAAGAGAAAATTAATTTGCATGCATACTCACAAAAATATAAATATATGTATTTACTCTTGTGATTAAACGAATCAAATCGAGTCGAAAAGATAGAAAACTTACGTGCCACTGAAACCAAGAGAAAAGCCAGCAAGAAGTATGTAAGTAGCAAAAGCCATCATAGGAATGTAGAGATCAGGTGCATTTATGTCATGTATTGGAGGCTCGAACGAAAATTTTCCTCCACTGCCTTCCACTGTTCTCATCCAATGTCCCTAACACAATTAATCAACTCCAACACACTGTAAACCAAATTTAATTATACTTAAAATAATATATATATATGTATATATACATCCTCTTTTTTCCTATCCATATTCTCCTACTCTAAACTAGTGGCTGGAGGGGACATTGAGCTCCTGAAATTTTACACCCCCTCCATCCTCTATTAATTATCTTTCATATGTCCTTAAGTATTACTTCCCACCCCTAATAATTTTATGAGGTGTGAAATTTATTATGGGACGTTTCGAAAAGAAAAATGTGAAAATTATTAGAGGTGGGAGGTAATACTTAAAGGACATTTTGGTTTTTTTTCATTAATTTAAAAAATGAGAATTGTTTATTTTTTTCACAAATTTTCATTAGCATGCATCCGTACGGTATGCATTTGAATTTTTAAGCTCAAATTTGATTTCAATTTTAATTTTTTCCAAAACACGTAGTACACACCAAATTATATGTTTGTTGCATGCAATTGAAATAATACTGATTATTTTTGGAGGTATTATTAATTAATCCTTAGAATATTACTGATTAGTTATTGATGTAATTTTTTTTAAATTCAAATGCATAATAAAATAACCCTTATTTTTTTCAATAATTTTGTTCCTCCACAATTTGATTTTCTTCTGCTTGGGAGGTTTAGGGCATTATATACTGTATAATTTAATTATCATTACATGGAGAAACAAAAAGTTGCTTATGTCATATGTACACTATTAAAATGAAGAAGAAACTACACCCTCTATCTCAAATGAATTTATACATATTTTTTTATTTGGAGGTGTCATATAAATTTTTACGATATTAAAAATATTAAATTTGCGTGCACTCGTACAAAGCTATACATATATATTTACTAATATATCCTTACTTTATATAAAAATAATTTTTTTTAAAGATATTACCCCTAAAATATAAATTTCTTTGAGGGAGGGTACAACTTAATTCATTTTCTTAGCCCAAAATACGACTAAAGTGTAAAAGAATGCAAATAAGTTTATCACAGTACGTACAACAAACAAATTACTCTGTAGCATGAGGAGATTTTGGACCCCTTTATAATGTGTCACTCTTTATAAACTTATTTGTAATGTGCAGTAAACAAAGTGCACCAGTAAGGGCCCCTAAAATGAAACACTTAGACTTGAAAAGTACTCTTTTATTTGAACCTTTTTCTTATTTGAATGCCCAAAAATTACTTGCACTCTTAAAAATAGGAAAAAAAATTATAAATTTCATTTTTATAATATTCATAATTTACATATAATACTATTAATTACTTTTAGGTTCACATTTACATACAGTTCAAGTCATTTTAGTTAATATATAAAAGTTTATGAAATTAATCCTATTAGAAAAATTAAATAAAGAAATTGATTTCACATTTTACTGAACATATTTGGATTTTTCGATGAGGTGGAATTTTTTCATAGTATCAGGGTCCAATTCTCGCTAAAAGCAATTCTACCCATATTAATAGGATGTTTTCAATCACTAATAAATAGAAAAAATCACTTTTAAAATTTAACATTAATTTGTGAGAGGGATACTTAAAAAAAAAAAAGTGATTCTATCCATTTAAAAAAAATTGCAAACAGGCCATAAATTGTTCATTTATTGAATCTCTCAAAAAAAAAAATTGAAACTGCAATCTATGATCATTAAAGAGGTAATAAGGAAAATTAAATAAAAAATTCTTCTAAAAGTTTGAACGTTTAGATAAGACAGAAATTTTTTCAAACCCTCCAAACTCGGCTCCTTACTGCACTTTATAATTTTGTGTGTCAAATTTTATGTGTAAGACGTTTCAAAGAAAAAAAAAAGTATAGAAAAGGAGCAATTTGGAAACTCAAAGTACTCAACAAATGTAAACCATGTATACATATATTATATATATATATATATACCTTGTGAAGAAATGGAAACAAAACCACCTTGAGTTTGTTTCTCACGTAATCGTCGTTCACTTGAAAGTAATATGCAGGATTCGAAATGTATCTGCTGAGCTGTTTAGCAATTTAAACATATAGCCATCATCACATTAAAATTATAAATTTATAATAATAATAATAATAATCTGATAAAAAATAAATCAAAGTTTCTTACACTGCTTTGAACATACTCAGAGCCTGATCCCAAGATTCTCTCTCCATATGCACCCAGCAGCTCTCTTCTCATCACATCCCCGATTTCATCACTTTGGTTGCAAAAAACCGGCCTCAACAACCCCGTTCCACTTTCAAATTCCTCCAACATTTTTGCTTTTTTTAAATAGTGCAAATTATTATGAGAAAGATCGAAAAGAAAAGTGTGCAAATTTTTTTAATAAAATATGTAATTTTTTTTCTATAGTTTTTTTTTTTTTTAAGAGTTAGGAAGAAATTTTTGAGAGTGTCATGGCATTGTTGGGAAATTCACTTGTATAGATCGAAGAGATATTTAGATTCAGAGCTATGTAGCGCAGTAAATGAGTGGTGAGTTGATTGATTAATTAATTTCGATATTTTTAAGGCAAATTAAAGAAATTGATGTGTAGTCATACTCGATGGAGGGGCGGTGCCCTGCCCTGCCCTGCCCTTCTGATGTATAGCCAGAAAGAATTCATAACAGTTTTTAACGTTTCCCGATGCTACAGATAATCCTACAACTAAAATAACACAACCCAATTTTGTACTCCCCCTGTCCCACCACTATAAATTGCTAATGTTGCTATTTTCGTTCGTCCAACTATATGTTGTTCATCTGTTTTTTTACCTTTTATTGAAACTACTATTTACCTTTTTATTATTATTTTTAATAATTTTTACACTATTTATATTACTTTTGCACTTTTCTCCATCACATCACTTATACTTTTTACTTTTTCCATCACTTACTTATAATTTTTCACTTTTACCTTAATTCGTGTGCTCAAAAGCAACGAGCAACTTATAGCGGGACGGAGGGAGTAATTTTTAAAAAACACATAGTACTTCCTCCGTCTATGATAATTGGATCATTTTGGTTGTGCACAGTTATTAAAAAAAAAAATAGATGTGATGTGTAAAAGTGAGAGTATTAGTATAAAAAAATATTTATTTATTAAAAAAACATTTGATATGATGTGTAAAAGTGAGTGTATGTGTATTTAAAATAAAAATAATGATTGTAATATTTTTATTTTAGGCAAGAGGACTATTTGTTGTGGACAGTCGTTTAAGATAACATGGACCATTTATCGTGGAAGGAGGGAGTATAACATTAATATAATGAATGTTTTATATTCCATTATAACGTTATAACGTGATTGTTTCTATTTTAGAATAATACCTTTAATCCGTTATAAATTTTAATTCGGTATTACAATATCATTTTAAAGATATTACTTGCAGGATTTTTGTGACTTTTAAGATTTTACAGAATTTTATAAGACTTTTAAATCAAGATTTTAATGGATTTTGTAGAATTTTGTTGATCTTGTAGAATTTCATGAATTTGTGACGTAAGATAAGAGTTCAATATTTTTTTTTCAGTACATTCGAATTTTAAAAAAGTAAAAAAAATAATAATAATATCATTCACTCATAAATAGCATCTATCCACAAACAAAGAGTTATACTAGTCCTCCATCAGCATCAGCATCAGCATCAGCATCTTGTTGTTGAATTAATTGTTTTTTTCATTCATAATGAGAAGTGTTCACACCACAGCTATTTATACAAGAGTTGGTTGGATTCCCTAACTAATTTAAGTTACAACTAACTAACCAACTAATTCCTATCAGCTAACAACTCTGAATTTGTTATAACTAACATGCATTGGTATCTATGCATAATACATTAATATGCACCAACAAACTGTTCATCAAAAGTCATCACTAACACCAAGCTGTAAACATAGTTTTTGAAACTTAGATGGAGGAAGAGGTTTTGTAAGGACATCCGCCACCTGATCTTTAGTTGGGACATTTCGAATATCCAATTCATGATCTTGCACCTTCTACCTCAAGAAGTGAACATCAACTTCAATATGTTTGGTCCTCCCATGGAAGACAGGACTGAAAGCAAGCTTAATGGCGCCTTGTAGATCTGTCAAACGGGCCGGGCCGAGCTGGCCCATGATCGGACCACCGGGCCAAATGCTTTTTTCGGGCCAAGAATGGGTCGGCCCGATTGATAGCGGGTCATGAATATTTGGCCAGTCCTAACCCAAGGCGGGCTGTCGGGCCACCAAGCCAAATAGGCCCGTTTTTTTAAATATTAATTAATACTAAATTGTAAAGAAAAAAATTGAAAGTATAAAAAAATAGTAATACTTACCAACTTTCACAAGTATTTGGTCGAATTAATAGATGGCAAATTGACAATCAATCATATATTAATATGATCATTATGAATTACAGTATGTGAGTATCAAATATAATTATAATATAGGAGTCTTAGAAAAGTCATTGTCCTTATCAATTCTTTCTACTTAATTTTCTGAGTTCTTCATTTAATTAGTAATCCTTTGAAATTTATTTCACCTAATTGCATGACCATCTAAGCACACTGACACTTGTATGATCAGATCGAATATATAAAAAATTTCACTTTAATTTTCCACATCAAAACTCTAATACTGTTGAAAGATATGCGTGTATAGAAATTTATACATTATTCTTTTTTTTCATCAGTTCATGATACACTTTCTTTTATGGAAATCGTCATCTTTATTATTACTCTTGCAATCATTATTTTATTCATAAGTGAACAACATAATAAGATTTATTTTTAAAAAAATTGTACAAACACAATGATACACATTTTAATAGACAAAAGGAGTATAAATTAATGAATACATAGATAGGTGGAAATTAAAAATTAATTTAAATTGTTTTCACGTGTATGCCCCATAACTCTCCTTCATAAAAGAAAATAGTACTCCCTCCGTCCCGTAGGAATTTACACCTTACGGGACGGTACATTTTTTAAGAAAAATATATTTTATATATAAAGTAGTGGCATGTGGATAAATATGCGTAAAGGTTTGTGAGTGTGCACATAAATCAATATTTTCTTTTCAGTAGTATGCAAATTTGTGTGGGACATCCAAATAAGGAAAGTGTGCAAATTCCTGTAGGACAGAGGGAGTATATTATATTTTATCTCAACTCTTCTTTTACACACAACTTAAAAATAAATAATAATATTTTTTTATTATTTAACTTATACCTACGTATTTTTAAATTTTGATACATAGGTGAAAGACTAAGGTCCTAAAATAAAATATACATAAATATTTTCTACAAGGACAAAACATATCTGACCGCATAGCGCAGTGGATTAGCGCGTCTGACTTCGGATCAGAAGGTCGTGGGTTCGACTCCCACTGTGGTCGATTCATTTTTTTATTTTTATTTTTTAATATAATTCTTATTTTTTTTAATTTTAATCATTTCTTTAGTATTACTTCATTTGCTTTCTCGCACAATCGCATTAGTAAAGAAACTGCACTTCCTCCTCGGGCTGCTTCCTTGTTAGGGCACGTACAGTTCGTCGGACACCAACAGAGGGGAAGCCTGGTTTCTGAAGCTGCGGCGGCGCGACGCCTAGAAGGTATTGACATTTCGTTGTATTAGATAGGAGAAGAGTGGATAAGGAATGGCGGCTTCAATGAACAGCTTAAAGAGGAGTAACAGCAGTAGACGATTGACTTCAGAAGAAGGGGATGAGCTCATTGTTACACCTCTCGGCGCCGGCAGCGAAGTCGGCCGTTCCTGCGTTTACATGACTTACAAGGGCAAAACTGTTTTGGTACCAACAATCTATAATTATTTCCAAAAATACGTGTGAAATTGGATTTACAATTAACTGGCTCTTATCGTTTTCCTTCCTTAGTTTGACTGCGGAATTCACCCGGGTTTCTCAGGCATGTCTGCTTTGCCTTACTTCGATGAAATTGACCCTGAGACTGTTGATGTCCTTCTCATTACTCAGTACGTTTCTTCTTCTGCTTGTTATTGGAATGATTACTATTGTTATGATGATATGATTTTCGCTCCATTTGTTATTTCTTACTAATGTGATTTAGTTTTATGTTTTCATAATGTTTCTCTATGAAATTCTGAACTATCCTGTAACTTGGATTAGATACGTAAATTTGTGTAATTTATGCATTGGAAGGGTCTTAATATTATAAGGCTGTGAGTTTCAGTTCTAAAAATATTAGGAAGGGACTCATAGGGACTGTTCACTTTTATGTGTTTTAGCCTTGAGTCTGATATGTTTGCATGGTATTGATTAAATGTTTTCGTTAGAGAAGTTAGAATGCTGATCATTTAGATGGATTCCAAGAGATTACAGTTTGGATGTGAAATGCAGCTTGTTCTTGAGCTACACACATGCTCTGAGTTTAAAATTAAGCTTTGTATCTTTTTCCCACTACAATAGTGTTTGTTTAAGTTCTTAATCTTTAATATCAATTGACCAATAATGCTTCTCAGATTTTTTCTCCCATATACCTTCTATTGAAAATAAAATATGAATTTTTACTGGAGAATCCCCACTGTCTAGATGCTTGCCTCATAGATCTTCGCCTTTCTTCACTTCATTCTTGACCTAAGTCATGCATTTGGCACTGCTGGATACTATTAATGATAAGACAGTCTTTGATTTCTATTACCATTCGTAACTGCAGTTATGGTGCTTTATTTGTGCAGCTTTCACTTGGACCATGCTGCTTCACTTCCATATTTTCTGGAAAAGGTTGGTTTGGTCATTAGCTATGGTAAGGTATAGTTTGCAAGATCTGCTTTGATGGGCTAACCCCTTGCTTTTTGTGTCTCAGACAAAATTTAAAGGGCGTGTTTTTATGACTCATGCTACTAAGGCCATTTACAAGCTGCTGCTGTCAGATTACGTGAAAGTTAGCAAGGTCTCAGTTGAAGATATGCTATTTGACGAAGAACACATTAATAAGTCCATGGAAAAAATTGAGGTCTGTTTATGTAGACCCATTTCATTGTTTTCCCTTATTTTGGATTTTCATCCAGGCTTGAAACTAACTCTGTTCGCTTTGATTTTTATGATATCTACTCCTACATAACTTGAAAGAAATAAATCTAGCTCCCTAAATTATGATGGTAAAACCTTAAGTGAGTTATTTATTTTCTTATGTGTTGTGTTCTTAAGAAGATAACCCTTCCTTGCTGAGGCATATTTCATTATGGTGGTTGCTCTTTCTATTGATTGTTTTGTGATGTTTTTTCAAGTACTGGTGCATTACAATGGTTTTGGCATCTGTGTTCCCGTTTAATGCAACTAGTGATCCCTTTTATGTGTTTTTCAGTGATTTGATTTCCAACTAATCAGCCTTTATTATTAGGTTTGAGTAATACATAATGCATGACTTAACTAGCTTCTCCTCCAGGTTATTGACTTTCATCAGACTCTGGAGGTCAATGGGATCCGCTTCTGGTGTTATACTGCTGGCCATGTGCTCGGTGCTGCCATGTTTATGGTTGACATAGCTGGTGTGCGTGTCCTCTACACCGGAGATTATTCACGTGAAGAAGACAGGCATCTTCGTGCTGCTGAGCTCCCTCAGTTCTCCCCCGATGTTTGCATCATTGAATCAACATACGGTGTCCAAAACCACCAACCGCGCATCTCCCGGGAGAAACAGTTTACTGATGTCATTTATAACACAGTATCTCAAGGTGGGCGTGTTCTAATTCCAGCTTTTGCCCTTGGTCGTGCCCAAGAACTACTGCTGATACTAGATGAGTTTTGGACCAGCCATCCCGAGCTCCACAATATACCCATATACTATGCTTCTCCACTTGCCAAAAGGTGCATGGCGGTTTACCAGACATACATCAATTCTATGAACGAGAGGATCAGGAATCAGTTTGCTACTAAGAATCCATTCGACTTCAAACACATCTCTCCATTGAAAAGTCTCGATGAGTTTCGTGATGTAGGGCCTGCTGTAGTGATGGCGAGTCCTGGTGGACTCCAGAGTGGGTTATCAAGACAGCTGTTTGACAAATGGTGTATGGACAAGAAAAATGCTTGTGTCTTACCTGGGTACGTAGTGGAAGGCACACTGGCTAAGATTATTATTAACGAACCGAAGGAAGTTACCCTTGCTAGTGGCTTAACTGCTCCTCTAAACATGAAAGTTCATTACATTTCATTCTCAGCTCATGCTGACTATAGTCAAACGAGCACGTTTCTTGGAGAGCTTATGCCGCCTAATATCATACTGGTGCATGGGGAAGCAAATGAGATGGGAAGGCTCAAACAGAAGCTCCTCTCTGTATTTGCTGACGGCAACACTAAAATCCTCACCCCAAAGAACTGCCAGTCTGTAGAAATGCATTTCAATTCCCAGAAAACAGCCAAATCTATTGGAAAGCTAGCAGAGAAGACACCTGCAGTTGGTGAAACCGTGAGTGGTTTGCTCGTTAAAAAAGGCTTTACGTATCAGATAATGGCTCCCGAGGATCTTCACATCTTCTCTCAGCTTTCAACAGGTAATGTGATCCAGAGGATTACAATTCCATATTCTGGTGCTTTTGCTGTTATAAAACACAGGCTTAAGCAAATCTACCAAAGTGTGGAAGACGATGAGGAATCGGGTCTCCCTGTTCTGAAAGTTCATGATAGGGTTACAGTGAAACAGGAGTCAGAGAATCACGTGTCATTGCATTGGGCAGCGGATCCAATCAGCGACATGGTCTCCGACTCAGTCGTGGCTCTCGTTCTGAATGCTACTCGAGAGCTGCCTAAGATTGAATCTGGAGACGAAGCGAATGATGAAGAGGAAACGAAGAAAGTGGATAAGATCATGCACGCTCTTCTCGTCTCTCTGTTTGGGGATGTGAAGTACGAGGAGGGGAAGCTAGCGATCAACGTGGATGGAAATAAAGCACTTCTTGATAAACAGAGTGGTGAAGTAGAATGTGAGAATGAAGGCCTTAAAGAACGGGTTAGGACAGCCTTCAGAAGAATCACTAGTGCTGTAAAGCCCATACCGCTCAAGGGATAGTTGTATCGCTTTTACTTATCGTCTTTGTTATATAACCAACAAATCATGCTTGGGTGGCTGACTGCTTTCAAATAATCTAGTTACATTTTTATCCTTTTTTGAGATTGAAATTTTGCGTTGATGAATTGGAAAAAAGGGCACTTTTCTACTCTGCATTACACTCAAGTGTTAAAATGAACACATTTAAAAAGGGTTTAAATTTTTGTTGTATTATAGAGCAATTTGTTGTACTGTGATAGATCTGTCCCTAAATTTTTTTAATGTATTTTAGACTCGAAAATGGGGTCAATTTTAGTTTTAAAATTAGAAAGTGACTGTGTATGGATTGTGTCCAAAATTTATTAATCGAATTCAAATACCAATTGCATGAATTTTTTTTGCAACAAGTCTAGAATCAAGATTTTTCAAAGAGGAGTAAACTAAAAAACATGAGGGGCTTGAACGAGTGATCGACAACTGAATGGGGTGACAGTTTTTAGTGGTGATTCGACCTTTGTTTTATAGTCAACGATGAAAGTTTTTTTATAGTTTTCATATATTCATAACATATCCATTTTTCAAGTCATTAATATTGGATAATAAAGATATTTTCATAATTTTTATTTAAAATTGATAATTTTTATTGTAAACTGAATTTAGTATCACTAAAATATCAAAAGAATTCGAGCAATTATGGAAAAAATCCAAAAAAAAATGTGCATTTTATAAATTTATCACTAATATAACATTTGTTCAAATTATTTTATTAAACTTTTATATTAAATTTTTATAATTTTTAAATTTACCAACATCAATATATCGATGTATCCATCGATATTTCACATATTTAAAATCTCGATATTTTCAATCTTGATTACTCATTCCGTCTCGTTGGAATTTGCAATCTACGGAATGATATATTTTTTTAAATGTAATTTATATACGAAATAGTAGTATATAGATAAATATGTGTATATGAATAAATATGTTTTTTTTTTTTAATCGTGTGCAAATTTATGTGGAATATTTAAATTAAAAAGTGCAAATCCGAGGGAGTGTAATATCCTCTAAAACTCTGTTTGTAATTCAAATGTCGATTTCATATCATATTTATTAATATGTAATTCAAATGTCGATTGATTCCATACCACATTCAATAATACCAAAAGCAAAAGCGTCTCATATCTCATTGTTGGGTTGGGTATGATATGAACCTTGATTTTTATTTTATTTTCATTGAATTTTTTTTCTTTAGTAATATCCCTCTTTGCAGGCATTGACTGACAACTGGGAAGAGAGATCTTTATAAGGCAGCACCAGCATGCATGTATGCCGGAAACCTACATTAGGAATTGTTTTGACATTCCCCAAAATGTCCAGTCAACCCTTCATTATAATTTCTCACTTTATACATGACAAATTTTTTATGCCTTGTTATCTAAAAATCATGAAATTTAATCACCATAAAAACCAATCTCAATAAACTAAAAAAAAAGGGTGCAAGTGTTGTTCATCATTTGGTTATCAGGAAGCAAGAGTATTATTGCAGTGCCAAAAGTTGGACCGTATAACAGGGCTTCCGGGGCAGCCGGCGGTGAGATTCTCACAGTATTCCGGCTATATCACCGTCAACAGAGATCATGGACGTGCCCTCTTTTATTGGCTAACAGAGGCTACCACTAATCCTCACACTAAACCTCTTGTTCTTTGGCTCAATGGAGGTCTTTCTTGTGCATAACTACCTTGGCTCAATGGATTTTGTTTTACATTCGCTTCCCTGCATCATACCATTAACATAACGTATGACAAAATTTGTTTTATAAGACTCTATTGGCAATTCAAGAGAGATTCATTTTTTGTTGAAATTTGACTTTAATAACACCGAATTTGGTTCATTCATCATTTTCTAATGTAAAATATTAAATTGATTCGACAACTTTCGTGAATTTTCGTTACTAAAGACCTTATGAAATAAAAATTAATAGTTTAAGAAATTTTCAAACAAAAATTGATAGTTTGAGAGCTTTTTAAAATATGGATAAAACTATGAACTGTCTCGTGGTATTAATGCTTCTTTCTTAGACACAATTTTTTTGGAAATAATTGTGATTTCACTTCATAAAGAGAGAAAAAACAACACATGGGTGTAGGAAATCTATTTTCATTAATAATTTGGTTTTGGTATAAATTCAAGTGAAAAATAGATGGTTGAATCATAGTGTATTCTGCACTGTTTCCTTCTCCAACATCATCAAAGCATATTGAGTATTCATTCATGCTGATGCTATATATGAATATAATCAAGTGACTAGTCTAATGCGTTGGAACTGGAATAGAAAATGAGATTTTATATGATCACGAAATCAGCATTAACAAACTCTTGCACAGGACCGGGATGCTCATCAGTGGCGTACGGAGCATCTGAAGAAATAGGGCCTTTCAGAATCAACAAAACTGGCTCCTCTCTCTATCTCAACAAATACTCATGGAACTATGATACACGGATTCTTCTAAAAATGTTATAATGCAGTATCGGATTCGCACCCGCACCCTAAAAGGGGTAAGATTCTTGGATTCTCGTGTCGGATTCTCCACGTGGCGAATCCATCTGCCACGTGGCGAATCCAGCTAACGGATTCTCGAATCCACTGCACGAATCCTATTTATAAGCATTAAATATATTATTTAAATTAAATTTTATTATTTCGTATAAGTTAAATTGATAGTGTGACACCTGTTTTAGATTGAATTTACTACTATGATTTATGTATTGAACTAATGTAACTTGAATTGATATTTTTTTTACATAATTATATTATATTATTGAATATACTCAAATTTTAGGTGATAAAAAATATAAATGATTTATAATTGATTTATAAAATTTTATATAAAATATTTTTTTTAGATATTATATATAATAAAATATAAATAAATAGACGTATCTTTAACGAATCGCACCCTAATTTTTTAAAAAACTCGTATCCCCGAACTCGTATCGTATCGCACCCGCATCTGCGTATCCGCACCCGTGCAACATAGTCATGGAATAAAGGTGCAAACTAGGTTTTAAGATATCCTATTATTTTCACAAAATCCTATAACCTAAGTTGCATGATTACAAAATCAGTGGATAATGAACTAAACACAGAATCAAACCTTCATTCAATCATTCAAAATGTAAGGCATGCTATTCAACATAAAGCACTTACCAGCACCAGTAATGAGCTTTCTGTGCTTGCAGTGGCGAACATTTTGTTTCTTGAGTCGCCCGCTGGTGTTGGCTTCTCTTACACAAACACAAGTTCAGATCTCAAGAATTTCGGGGACAAAAAAACAGGTATTCATGTTCTTTAATACGTGTGAATCATGGGATATACATACGGTAAGATACAGAATTCATCAAGATTGGTTTCAGCTCATGATGCTCTGGTTTTCCTCATAAGATGGATACGAAGATTTCCACAATATAAACACAGAGACTTCTATATTTCTGGCGAGAGTTATGCAGGTATATTATATCAGAAAATAAACATGTATATACATAGTACACAAGTATTTGACTTCTTAGCCATCATTATCAAATTGACTAAACATCACATATCCTAAACAGGGCACTACATTCCCCAGTTAGCACAGAGAATACATGATCATAACAAGAAAAAATCTTCACACCCAGATCATCAATCTGAAAGGATTCCTCGTAAGCTATAGCTATTTTTTGTACTTCCCATACATTTCAGGCTGCATTACTTGAAACAATTATATGATCGTGCATGCAGGCTGGAAATGCGGTCATCGACAACTATTATGACATGATTGGACAAGTGGAATATTGGTGGAGCCATTCTATGATATCAGATCACACATATAAACTTATTAAGAAGTCATGCAATTTCAGATCAGAAACTTCTCAAAAATGCAATCCTGCTTACAACTACGCTTACGACCATGAACTTGGGGATGTAGATCAGTATAGTATTTATACAGACAATTGCAAGGCCTAAACACCCCATGAGGTTTAAGAATGGACTTATAAGCCTACCACTTTCTGGATATGACCCCTGCACTGGGTATTATGCAGACACATACTACAACAGGCATGATGTACAGAAAGCCCTGCATGCAAATACTACAGGGATTCCATACAAGTGGACATCTTGCAGGTATTTGCCTTTAGCACTCTTTCCTGTTTTATTTAGCTGAAACTTCAACCTGAAGCAGTGCTTACCAAAGAATTATAGTCAGATGATAATCCATACCTATCTGTATACAGTGACGAACTTTTTGATAACTGGAAAGACTCGGCTTTTACAATGCTCCCCACCTACAAAAAGCTGATTGCCGCTGGGCTTAGAATATGGGTGTTCAGGTACAACAATGTTACACCTATTTCTCGGAAATGTGATTAATTACATTCAAGAAATGTAATTATGATTATTTGTATTTGATGCAGTGGGGACACAGATTCAGTCGTCCCAGTGACATCATCTAGGTTTTCCTTACGCCATCTCAATCTCAAAATCAAAACTCCATGGTACCCCTGGTACGCTGATGGCCAGGTAACAATTATTAATCACACTAGAGATTTGCATTTACGTCTCACAGATTAATGCCCTTTAGTAGCAATGTATAAAGCTAGTATTATATAACTGCATTTTCAGGTTGGGGGATGGACTGACATTTGCCACAGTAAGAGGAGCTGGGCATGAGGTTCCTTTGTTTCAGCCTCGTAGAGCTTACATACTTTTCCAGGCGTTCTTGTCGGGGAAAGAATTACCGAAATCTTGAAGCTGAGGAGAGAGATAAAACTACCATAGCTACTCTCAAGGTTCTTGAGGAAAAGGATAAAGACAATAATAAGTTCTTGATTGCTGTCGAGCTAGATTTATAATTCATTTACATCATCCTGTTACGGTTATTGGTTGTGTTGAGGAAAAATAATGGCGAAGTTAATGTACATACATTTTCTTATTGCTAGTGCACAAAACTGAAACTCTTGCCATCATATGCCGCAGAAATAAGTCATTGATTGAACCCATCGCTCATGCCTGGAGGCATTCCTAGACTCTGAGCAAGATCACTCATTCTTTCCTTCATTGCCTGAATGATCAAGTATATAAAGTTTTAACACAGGAAAATTAAAAATGAAAAACTGAATAAATTTGATATGAAAAACATTCTTACAACGACGCTCTTCTGATGTGCGTCTTTGTATGCCTCATTGATCAAAAATGAGAGTTTCTGTTCAAAGAAGAAATCACTGTTAACTATTTTACAGAAGCAAATTTGCCATTGTGGATAATAAAGGTACGGCCCAGATCCAAAAACTAAAGAATTACAATTTTAATAATAAAATCAATCAATCATGTACAAGAAAAGCAGGGATTGCCCTGAACCAAAGCAGTCCATGATTTTTTAGCTCAAATACTCACTTCTGGTCCTAACTCCATTGCAGCCTCAGTAATTTCAGTGCGTACAGGTTGTTGATTCCCAGATAGAGTGACCTGAAAAACTTGACTTAGGTATGTATCCACCAAATTATGTGAGAGAACACAGAGTTAACACCAGTGTTATCATATAGTTTGTCATCAAATATTTAAACTCGTCGCTTTTAGACTGTGGGCAACAGTTCTTTATTCAGTAGAATAACATTAAGCAATGGATCATACTAAGACAACAGGAAAATATGAAAGCATAGGAACTATGGTGGAGCTTTCTAGAATGGTATAGACTTCGAATGTAATTTATTCAAGTGGTGCACTACCATAAAAGTTAAATAAATGAAAAAAGAATATACTTTTTGGGAAACAATAGTAACTCTCTTGTGCCTCCCGTAACTAATTTGCTAATGTGATTGTTGTGTATGTGTTGCCAAAAACTGATATTAAAATGCAGTATGTGCTTGATACCTTTATAAGTTCTCCTTCACAGTAACCATCAAATTCTGCGCTGTAGAAGGAACCCAGAAACAAAATAGGTGAAATGGATACGAGGTATTCAGAAGATAAATTTGAAGATTGAAAAGGCTCGAGTCAACTGAAACTAACACAGCTAGTTCTTTTTGCACTTTCACTGCCTCAACCTGGACAACCATTTGTGCCTTCTTTACTGTCTCATATAAATTTTGCATTCCTCCTAGCATTCCCGCCTAAACCTCAAAATCAACACAACATCAGCATTTCTTAATGGAGAAATAGAAGTGAAAAAGAAAAGGTGGAAATTAGACTGTTTGTTGCTTTACATGATTACAAAAACTATTAAACATAAAACCATCTGAACCGTTTGTGTTAACTAATTTGAATAGGTCCACAACTAGAAATCAACGAATAAAGTGATGTTCAAATTAACATAAAAATATTTTTTTTGTTTTTTTTTTACTTATCATGCTCAATACTAAGTTATACAAGTATCCACATCCTGAATGCACAAGCAACACAAATATTTTTCTTTTGCATTGTTCAGATGTACATAGGCACTGAGTGAGTTATTCTTAACCTAGAAAAGTCTACAGAAACTTTACATATAAGTTATATAATATCTAACAGAAAACAGGTAGACCAAGAAACTGATGGCAATCATGCTAGAGTTCCTGACTTTGCAAACTGATAGGCAAATGATTATCATGCACCATGGATGAAACAGGATAAGAAAAAAACACATAAGACATAGTGATTATAGTTGTATTAAAAGAAGTGATATTTAAACAATTTTAATAAGAAATCCGGATATAAGAATTCCACAGAAGCAGTGCGGATCACTTGCCTTTGAGTTACTATCATTGCTATTTTCACCATTGTCTTTCTTTCCACCAAATAGGCCACAAATTTGAAGGGTTCTCTGTTTTCTCATGAGCTTCTGATAACTAGAAGGAGATAAAACACAGATGCCAGCTGGGCCTGTGTTGGTATTTAATCTACCTGAAGAAAAAAAAAGGTGAAAACATAAGCACTGGAAATGCAAAAATGCGTAAAATAATGGCAGAAAGGACCAGTGACATTAGTTACGATTCCAAAATAATTTACTGTAGTGCACTGCATAATATATGATGGTGACTAAAATTGCTAAATACATACTATCTTTTAGGTTAGAAACACATTAGAAAAGAAAATCTATTCACATCACCAACAACTGTTGTAATGTCTTCACCAATTATAGATTCAATCCAAAAACTGATTGAAGAAAAACTGATGTTTGAGATGGAAAAGGATTAAAAATTTCAAAATTCAATTACAAGACCACCATATAAACGAACAAACCTCATACAATAGGCTCAACAAACAACTATGTTTTTCATGAACAAACTTCAAAGCCACAACTCTGAAGTACAAAACATAGTTATGTTTCGACCAAATAAAACTCTGTCGAGATTATTTGGGGCACTCCTAATTGAAAAGCAAAAACTGCCTGATGAAAATGGCAACCACCGATACAATAACAAGATTTGTTCAAATTCTTCATCTTTTCAATGCTCAACCTATTCATGATGAAATGCAACATATTCCAGTTCATGAATGTGGACAGATCCAGCATTTCATCCAGCGGCGAAATGATCAAAATTTATGAATTCAAGGCATAAATTAAAAAAATCTACATTTATAGTAAATAAAATTTAAATCCCAATGAGACACGACACCCTAAATCCGCCCCCGGATGTGGTAATTGTAATCTAAAATACGAAAACAGAAAAGTGAAATCACATCTCTGGAATATGGCATCGACATCTAAATAGCCACAGAAACGAGCTGGGCATATAAACAATTAAACGACAAAATTAACTGATAACCCAATTAATCTACTAAAATCTGCAACATCCGACACATTAGAAGACAGTCAAGCTCGCATAAAAAGATCTGAATGGAACTCTTCTAATTCTTACAAGTTCAGACCCAAAAACAAGGCCATGATTATTAGAAATAAATGTTTTTACCAAAACAGCGCCATACTTAAAAGAAAGCACATTCAATGGGGAAAGCAGAGAGAGTACACAAGAAGGCGGAAGTGGGCATGGATTTAGGAAATTGAGATGTGAAGGCAGTTGTGGACGCCATTTTCCCACAGAAACACGCACTCAACCGTGAGGGAGAAGATAAAGCAAGTAGCAGCTGTTGTGGTTGTTTGTAAATAGCAGAGGATTAGGAAAGTATTCACCGTAAAAAGCCCAAAACAAACTGCAATCTATTCAAAATAACACACATTTTACATGCACTTATCAAGATTTTAAGATCCTTTTAAATTTTGAAAATTAATTTTTAAAAGTAATTTTAAATCCAATATTAATACTACTCCCTC
>JAPKLY010000282.1:54370-128519 GCA_026898435.1 Prunella vulgaris | reverse complement strand
TCCAAAATACTTGTAATTTGTATCATCTTCCATTGATTAGTGAGAGAGGTGCCCTCATCCGTGGACGTAGATCATTTCTGATCGAACCACGTAAATCTTGGTGTTCTTAAATTTCTTTATTCCAATTGATTTCAAACAATCATTGTTAGCTCAACAAGTCTTTTAAACGCATACGTGCACACGAATAAACCAGATTCTGGATAATTTGTTGCACGTAAGGCTAGACAAAAACCTGAGCAAAATCACCCTAACTCGAAGTCGGCGGACTAAGCGACCTTTCCCTGGAAACCAAACCATGTCAAAGGAACAAACCACGGCAACTACCAGGAGGTGGAAAGGAAACAACTAAGACCAGGTCGTCGGGGAAACCTCGCGCCGAGCTCCCCAGAAGAGCAACGTCCCGCGACCTCCCCAGCGAGTTTCAGTAACTCAGGAAGAACTAAACCCCACCCTAAGGGACCTCGCCAATAACCCCGACGAGCTCCAACGCACAATTGCCGCCCTGCAAAGGTTGCAGCAAAGGCAACACGACGAGCTCGCCCTAGTGCCTCGGCGAGCTCCAGCTAATGAGACCAGGGAGCAAGCAAGGCCGACCCAGGGCACCCAGACCCGGGGTCAATACAGCGACCTTCCCACTGAGTAAGAGGCGAGCTCCGCTCAAGCTCGCCAGTACAGGGAGCGCGCCGGGAAGGCCAAAGTGGCGGATGGACCAGGTCCGCATGATGGGCGAGCTTCAGCCTATACCAAAGCATCTGTCACCCATCGATCGCAGAGAAGGGAGGTCCTCCAAGGCAGATTGGGGCCGAGGTGCGGAGAGAACGAATGAACGGCAGCCCCTGCTACATCCCAGAGGGGGGAGTCGGACCTACAGCCGCATAGGTCCGCCCATGACCGATTGAGAAGGCCCGCAGCTGATGGATTGGGCCCCAATGGCGGGTGCCAGTTTTGGCCCATCGCGGAAGGGTCACCCCAGAGCGAGTCACCGCGAGAACGTGCGTCCACGAGGCGCACGACCTTCGAACAGCCTCCACAGGAGGTGGCCCACAACGACGAGCTGACCACGTTGAAGAAGGTCGTCGAGATGCTACAAATGCAAGTAGCAGCCAAATCTGGCGGACCTGACGCCACCACTCTCCCCGCATCTCCGTTGGCACCTGACATCCTTAGAGCACCGGTTCAAAAGAAAGTCCAATTCCCGGTGATGTCGGCGTACGAAGGTGAATCTGACCCTAAGGTCCACCTGGCCAAGTATGCAAACTTTATGATCTCGGTGGGTGCCACCGATGCCACTCAGTGCCGGAACTTCCCGCTGACCCTTGGGGACCGAGCTCATCGCTGGTTCTCATCACTCGCCCTGGGATCAATTCAATTCCTGGCCCACTTCTCCGAGTTCGGGTCTTATCTAACCCAGAAGCACCGGCTTGCCAACATCCACCAAGGCGATAATAAGACCGACCAGCAGTACCTGTAGAGGTTCGACAAGATCCTACTGGAAGGCGAACTGGTGAGCGAAGATACCAAAATCGTCGCGGTGATGGCTGGACTCAAAAAAGGCACCGAGCTCTGGAAGAAAATGCACCTAGCATGCCCGAACACCTACACCGAGTTTCGATACAAAGCTGGGGTGTTCGTGGCTATGCATGAGGCCCTCCTGAAAAATAAGACGAACAAATAAGTACCAAAAATATAAAAATGAGCTAATAAAAAATGTAACGTGCGTAAAGATGCGGAGTAAACAAGGTTGAAACAAAAGGCTCGGATTTCATTCAAAAAACACTTGAGAAATTTTCAAGCAAAAAAATGATGCTTGAAATTTCCCAAGTATGTGGAGTTGTGCTAGCCACAAAGGTCGGCTGACCATCTTTGAAGTACAAAAAGAGCTCTTTCTGGGCGAGCTATACGAGCCCAGCGAGCTCCGACTACTTTAGCAAAAAGAAACTACAAAAATGCTAAACTAAAGAAAGCAAGGAAAAAATTTCAAGTCTCTGGAGCAGCGGGGACAGTCGAAGTAGGAAGGGCAGCAACATCAGCAGGAACCTCGGCAGGAACCTTAGGATCGGCGACCTCCGGGGCGACCTCGGCACCAACAACCTGGCGATCTTGGGGGGAAAGCCGGGGCAGGACGGTGATGTTGCTGGTGCACCCACTGGTATCAAACTCGCCAGTGTCCAGCATTGCATCCCCGCAAGCCTCCTGGAGTTGTGCTAAGGTGGGAGGAGTTCGCCCCTCCTCGTTGGCGACCTCCTCCTCCGCAACGTTCAGTTCTGGAACTGGCAAAATATTGATTATCTTGAAACGGTCCGGAACGAAGTCGAGAGGGATCCCAAGCTCTGGAAGTTCGCCTAAGTCCAATTCGGTCTCGTCCGGGAAATGAGTCTTATCTAATCAATCTTTGAAGTCGCCCACCACGGCTGCGACCTCGTTATCCTTGTGGGCTCGAGCCCACCAGATGGTCCTCAGGACCTCGGCATAACACTGGACAAACCCCTTGTCAGAGGCCTCGGCCCTCACAACATTTAAGTCCGCCGAGGAGGAGGCATCATTGCGAAGCTCGGCGACCTCATTAATCTTCACCGAGAGCTCCTCCCTGAGCTTCGAGCACTCCTCGTCAGCACTCTTGGTTAAACCTCGCTGCAGATCCAGCTCCCTCTTGGTTATCGTATGCTCGCCGACCTCCTTGGCGAGCTTCTCGGTGAACTCCTCCTCCTTTGTCTTGATAAGGGCATCAGCATTGCGCTGAATTGCAGCGAATTTCCTTTGAAGCTCGCCCAGTTGCTCGAGGGCACTCCTCTCTGCAGCCAAGGATGCGGCGGCCTTCTCCTCCGCGAGCTCAACCGACTTCTTGGCCCTGTCAAGAGACTCAGCCATCTTGATGAAGGTCTCGTTTTACTCTTGGCGGATGAGCTCTTGTTGAGTGGCCAGGTCGATCACCTTCTGACTGGCGAGCAATAACCCACTCGCATGATACATTGAAAGCCGGGCATTCTCGATCAGATTTTGGCTTTCAATGGTCACCAACTGAGGGGTTGACCAGTACCTCGGCACCTCGCTCACAGTATTTCAAGTGAGGCCGGCTAGAAGGTTGCGCATGGAAGTCAGAGATCGAGATCGCTCATAGGAGTGAAGCGTCTCGTGCTTGTTGGGGTGAGCATGAGGTCAAAATAGTTGGAGTTTAGAAGAGATAAAATACGAGGAAACGACGAGAAATGAAACCAAGGTAGCGAGCTACTCACTGAGCTCGCTCAGGATCCCAGCCTAGGAGCGTATCATCCACTGTTTGCATGCCGAAGGGAGATGGGAAAGGCGGCGACCTTTGAAGGGGTGTGATTGCCAGTGGGGCGGTCGAGTGGGTAGATCCACCTTGTGCCGACCTCGAGGAAGCCCGCTCAACGTGCTCGGATTCCTCCTCGTCGCGAAGAAGAGTCCGAGTTTTTTTGCGAGATTGGTCGTCACCCCCACCAACTCGGGACCCGTCGCCACGTTGAAGGTTCCTTTTCGTCTGATGAGAAGCTCGCTCGGGTGTAGCCCCACTTCGCCCCCACCTCTGTTGGCTCGGGCGACCTCTTGCGTCTTAGCAGAAGCATGATTTTTGGTTGGGCCCTTTTTAGTTCCTGGACCACCAACCTCGCCCTTCTTGGAGGTGAGCTCCGCCTTTTTGCTTGCCTCTAATGCGAGTGTGGATGGCAATGCCAGCCTGTTAGGACGTTGAGGGGCAATGGTGTTTCGGCGAGCTAGTGTGTGGTAGGCTTCGGGGATCTCGACCGTCGGAAGCACAACCCAGTCACCACCTGTAAAGAGCGGAAAAATAAGGGTTAGCATCTTAGCGATCTATCCTTCCCAGTGGCGAGCTTCAGTACGTCGTAAACCTGGGAGCTCGAGACCTTGAACAACGAGGTGGTGCGGCAGAGTGTGAAGCCCGGAAAGTCGTAGGCAATGGTGCTGGCAAAGGTGGACGACCTCCCGATCCTTTTCACTCCTCAGGTAACAAATGGCCCGCACCAAATCGAACTCAATCGGCAATATGGTCTTACCTCGGCTAGACTTGTGGTGTTTTTGACCTGCAAAAGAATAGAATTAGATTAGTAAATCTAATTCGACCCACACACACCGAAAAACGCGACCTACTACTGGCCTCTTCGTATTCCTCAGGGGAAAAAATTCGTCCTCCTCATCCGAAGTAGTTAGTAGAAGCTCGCCAATCACTGCCCATGAAGACGAATTGCTGCTTCCAGTCACGGATCTTATTCGGGAGGATCCCCAAAAACTTCTCTCCCGGGCGAGCTTTGAGGTAGTAGTACCCCTTGCCATCGTTCACTTGCCGGGTTACAGTAAACAATTCATTAAGCTCGGCTGTAGTCAATCGATTCTCATACCCCTCCAATCCGAAGACTGCCAACGCCGCCAACAGGCTACTCCAAGCATTGGGGGTGAGCTGTGTAATGGCGAGGTTGTGGTCTAGTAAGAATTGGCTGATGATTGGGTGCAAGGGCAGTGTGAGGCCGGCCTCGAGGGTGTGCACATTGATGGCCGTCAACCCAGCCGAAGGTGCATCAGCTCGCTCGTTCTTTTTTGGAGCATATAGGTAGATGTCAAGAGGGATCCGGTACTTCTCACGAAGTTGGGGAAGTTGGTTTTCGTTTATCACACTCTGGGCAAGCTACTGAGGCCGTCTCAGATCCCGAGTCAATTATTATCGGAGTGACAAAGGGAATCGGTTCGTTGCCAGTCATTGGTCGCTCCTCTGGATTACGGTTCGAAAGGGTTCTACTTGAAGATTGGGTCGACATAGTGGGTGTTCTAAATCCAAAAATCCCAGTCGCCGGAATTGCAGGGTGAAGGTAATCGGAAAGAATCAAAAGTCCCCAGAAACGTCCAAAATTTCCGGAAACTCGAAGAAATCAGAAAAAGAACGAAAGAAATCTGCAAAAGAAAGAAAAAAAGAAAGAAGAAATTGGATTCTACCTTGAGGAGCCTTTGAAAATCCGTCGGATGCAAGAAAAAACAATCGCTGGAAAAAGCTCGGGAGAATCGGAGGTGTAAAAGTGAAAAGTGAACTCGTTTTCTCTTATTTATAGACGTCGGGGCGAGCTGCGATTTCTGAGAAGTCAGGGACCAACGTGCAAAGATTTGAAAGTTTAACCATCATGGGCGTGGGAAATGAGGCCTAAAAAGGTGTGCACGACGCCTTGAATCTCGCTCCGCGTCAGCACTCAAACCGCCACAACGAACCTCGCTTGCAAGCTCGGCATCTTACCAAGAAATAGTTCGCCAACACTCGAGCCTTAGTCCACAGAGACAAATCAGTTCGCCCACACATTAGAAATACCATGATGTGAGCGAGCTGGGGGGCAAATGTTGATAGGCAAACTACCTAGGAATAATCATGGAATATCTTAAGGCTAAGAAGATCGCCGGCTTGCGTCGATGATGCGTCACCAATTTGGACCGAGGTCAACACAGGGAAGCTCGACGAGGCAAGAAAGAAGCTCGCCCTAGCTCCCGAGGGACCAGATCCAGCCGCCAGCTATGCCAGGAGAGAGAAGCTAGGGCAAGTGTCAAGGACACTTGCCAACACCTAAAGGCCAAGTAGGCCCACAAGGTGTCACTTCACATATGCTGGCCTATAAATAAGCCTCTCTTGTATCATTCTCTCTCCCAGTTTTCATAATACAACAATTACTTTCTCTCTCTAAAGCTCTCATTTTCTCTCTCTACATTATCCACTCAAGAACACATATTTCTTAGATTATTGTTTGGTAGAATTACATGTCATAACAGCCATTTAAATACATCATTACTAAACTCTACCAACACCTTTATTTCAAATTTAGTTTTGCATTAGTTGTGCACATAAATTACTTTTGAATGAAAATATATATTTTTGTAAACATATATTTTTATGAGTATATATACAAATTAGTATTATTGTACAATTAATATAGGAAAGTCCCAATAAAATAAATTTACAAATAATTTCAAGAGAAAAGAGTAGGTTTTTTGTGAACTCGAGTTCACATAAACTAATATCAATATTATGTATAATCACTATAATTACTACTCGTGCATATTATTATTGTTATAAAAATATACTTAATTTTTTAAACAGTAATAGTGTATATGCATAACAGTGATAATATATAGACATGACTAATATTAATTGATAAATCTGAATTCATACAAATTTTTTGTACACTTGTTTCGAATACTAATGATTTTTCTTGAAGGAAATACATTTGAGTGCAGTGAGAGCGATTTACATTTTTAAATGGCGCGGATCTTCGAAGAGATCAACTAAATCAAAATATATTAGTGGTATATTGGGATTAATACCAAAATCATCCCATAGCTTTTCAACTTTTTCGATTTGATCCCATAATTATATAATATTTTAATTTAGTCCTATAATAATTCAAATCTAACAAAATTAGTCCATAACTATGTAATATTTCAATTTAGTTCCATAACAATTTAAATCTAACCAAATTAGTCCCAAATCGCTGGAAATGACATAAAACGACATCGTTTTATTCACTTTCCGGTCAAGTGTTATTTTTTCCGGCGAAATTGGCTCACACGATACGTGAGTGAAACGACGTCGTTTATGTCATTTCCGGCGATTTGAGACTAATTTGGTTAGATTTGAATTGATATGGGACTAAACTGAAACATTACATAGTTATGAAACTAATTTAATTAAATTTAAAATGTTATGGGACTAATTAAAAAAATTACATAATTATGAGATTAAATTGAAAAAATAAAAAAATTATGGGACGATTTTGGTATTAACCCCTTGGTATATTATACAAATTTGACTAATTCTCATTTGAAATGTTTGATAGAATAACACAATATTTAATTACAAGTGATGATTTAATATGTTGCGGAAGAAACAGTTGTGTGTGTAAATATCTCCACCGCTACTCCTACACCAAGTCAAAATCTCTCTCACTAAAACCACACAAAATCAGGGCACCATGGCCACGAGGTGCGAAATCCTCTGTGAAGTCCTTCTCGCGATCTTACTCCCTCCGGTCGGCGTTTGCCTCCGCCATGGCTGCTGCTCCGTAAGCTCTGTTCTATACCGAATCTATCGGAATTTTTCCTAATCGCTCTTACATTCTTTGATTTCGCAGGTGGAGTTCTTCATCTGCTTGGTTTTGACCATATTGGGATACGTTCCTGGGATTATTTACGCTCTCTACGCCATCGTGTTCATAGATCGCGACAGGTTCCGTGGAGATAATTACTATCAGGTCGCCTAGTACTCCATCTATCTCGTCAGGATCTCGTCGTTTCGTTTCGCTATTGTGATGTATCTGAATGTTGTGTGAAAAACGTTTGATTCTATCGTCCGATTCGATTTCGAAATTGGTGATCTTCTTCTTGTAATTTGTTTTACTGTCTCTGGATAAATGTTTTCAAATAAGTTGAGTTAATTGATGTCTAGGGTTTACTTTAGATCAAAGATCCAGCACAGCTGAATTTTATTTTTTTTAAAGGAAAGACATTTCGTTAACAGGCATTAACAATAGCTGATTGTGTTCGTGTTACTTTGTTAATTTGGGTGATTTTGTTTTTTTTTTTAATAAAAAAATTGGGGGAATGTTGGTATTAGGGGCAGATGTTTACCGTAGATTCACATGTGTAAACTCCGAACTCGAATTTTCTATCATACAGTGTCCTTTTGAAAGTGCTACAAAGTAGCTTTTACAAGTACCTTTTTTCAAAAGTTGGGAGATATAATTTTGAAAATAAGTGCTACTAGAAACTGTTTCTAGAGTTTCAAAACAGACATTAAATTGCGCCCAAGATGCTGCCCTCACTCTGCAACGATTCACAACACAGTCAGTTCTCTCAAGTCTCAATATGCCTTAGTATATTTGATTGAGTCACATTCTCACCAACTCTTGTACGTGTGCAAAAATGGCATACATTATAGAGATTTATGCAGTGGAAAGTATAAATGTGCAGCATACAATAGCATATGAGAATGCACTTCCAACTTTATAATTTATCACTCAAATAATTATA
Source organism: Prunella vulgaris (assembly GCA_026898435.1). Taxonomy (NCBI): domain Eukaryota; kingdom Viridiplantae; phylum Streptophyta; class Magnoliopsida; order Lamiales; family Lamiaceae; genus Prunella; species Prunella vulgaris. The sequence goes on along the minus strand of JAPKLY010000282.1, from coordinate 120,485 downwards.
AGGACTGTTAAGGCTTGCATACACTCAATCAATTCGTGCAACTCATGGCCTGCACTAATATATTAGCATACAAATTCGTACGTACATGGACATCACACACCACTATATAAGTCTAATCTAAGTCGTCAGATCGATCTTGAGTGCTACATGTCATCTATCTGGTTTGTCCAGCACTTAGGAATAATTTTGCCCCAAAACTACCTATAACCTGCCTCAAAACCGTCTAGAACTATCCAAAAACTGGTCTCATCCGCCCTATATGCTTAGTTCAATCGTTAGACAAGTCGTCACACTCGTTACGCACACCTGGGCGCGCATCGCCCAAGTGTTGCACACAAATGCTTGCTTGTCTGTGTGTGCATTGCCTCTCATGTGCACATGTGTCCAGCTCCAATTTGTGTGCACATGCACGCACACATTCATTCGACGTGCGCATTGCCCAACACATGCATGCACACTCATTCGTCCATCTGTCATACGTCCAACACATACGTACACCTTGATGCCATCAAGTGCACTCGTGCACCCCACACTTAGGCACACACTGCCCAAGTACTTGGCAAATGCCTACTCCCATCCGCCACAACCCAAGTTCACCCTTAGGTTGCCCATCAACCAACCGTTCAGCTCATTCGAACGTGTGCCGCCACACGCAACACAAAATCTAGCCAAGCTGTCCACCATCAAAGACAACTCGACACTGACTTGCTAAGATGAATCCATGCACCAGTATGTTTCAACACCCAATAGATTAAGAGACTAACATACCATCCCAACCTAACTCACACGACGTCCTCGTTGTGGATTGAGTACTGCCCTTTGTTAGGAATTTGTACACACACACGATAATAAACACGAGATTTGTTTACCCAGTTCGTCTTGCGACTACGTCTGGGGGCGATGCCAAGCCAGGTTTTTCACTATATTTTCAGATACAGATTACAATGAGAAGATATCAATTTAAAGAGCATTCACCCTAACCCTAAGCCCATTAGGATCAACTGGGCCGAAGAAAATAAGGGTCCCAAAAATTCAGTCAATTTTAGACTCCACACTCCAACAATCTCCCACTTGGAGACTAAATCGTCCATGTAACCGTATCTTGTTTCTCCTCCCTTATCCGCCTAGCATCGCCTAACCTTATCTTCAAGTTCCAAGGCCAATTGAAGCTATGCATAGCTTCAACTTTTCTAAGGTCACCACCTTAGTAAACATGTCCGCTAGATTCTCATTTCCAAGTATCTTCATAAGCTGCAAGATCTTCATTTCCAAAAGATGACGGATGTAGTGATACTTCAACTCAACATGCTTTGTCCTTGAGTTAAACGCCGGATTCTTTGCAAGAAATATAGCACTTTGACTATCACTGAAAAGAGTACTATTTTCATGCTCCTTCCCAAGTTCCCCCAAGAGAGTCTGCAACCACACCATCTCTTTACTTGCCTCTGTCACAGCTACATACTCTGCCTCCGTAGTGGACAATGCAACAACCTTCTGCAACTTAGAAGTCCAAGATATAGCAGTACCGCCATAAGTAAAAACATACCCGGTTGTACTTCTTCTTCCATCGAGGTCATTTGATGCCAAGTCTGCATCCACATAACCCACCAGCGCCAAATTCTTGCCTTTGAAACATAGAGCCTTGTCTGTGGTACCTCTCAAGTATCGCAGGACCTACTTCACTGCTTCCCAATGTTGCTTGCCTGGATCACCCATGAACCTGCTTACTACTCCCACCGCATGAGCAATATCTGGTCTTGTACACACCATGGCATACATGATGCTACCAATTGTTGAGGCATATGGTACCCTCATCATTTGAGCACGTTCCTCCTTATTCCTTGGTGACTCATTCCTTGAAAGTTTGAACTGACTGCCCAGTGGAACACTCACAGGCTTTGACTCTGACATGCTGAATCTTTCCAAGACCTTCTGAATGTAACTCGCATGCGAAAGATACACATTTCCCGTCGCCTCATCACGTTCAGTCCTCATGCCCAAAATCTGCTTTGCCTCTCCAAGATCCTTCATGGAGAACCGTTCTGATAACTGCCTTTTCAACTTATGTACTTCTCTTGCATCAGCTCCTACGATCAACATATCATCAACATATAGCAAGAGAATAAGAAAGCTATTGTCAAACCTCTTGTAGTAGCAACAATGATCAGCATGGCATCTTTGGTAATCAATCTCCATCATAAAGTTGTCGAACTTCTTGTACCACTGCTTTGGAGCTTGTTTTAGACCATACAAGCTCTTCTTCAACTTGCATACAAGTTGCTCATTTCCCTTCTTTACAAACCCCTCAGGCTGTGTCATGTATAACTCCTCCACCAAGTCACCGTGGAGGAATGCCGTCTTCACACCCATCTGATGCAACATCAAGTTTTCTGCAGCTACCATACTGAACGCCATTCGAATAGTGGTTAGTTTCACAATAGGAGTAAAGACATCAGTATAGTCAATACCATGTCGCTGTTCAAACCCCTTGACAACCAGCCGGGCTTTGTAGCGTTTGCTACCATCAGCTTCATTCTTAATTCTATAGACCCACTTGCAGTGTAAAACCTTCTTGCCTTTTGGGAGCTCAATGAGTTCCCAAGTGCCATTCAGTAGAAGAGAAGTTAACTCGTCATCCATTGCAATTCTCCATTTCCGTCCGTCTACATTCTGCTCTGCCTCTGTATAACACTCAGGTTCACCACCATTAGTAAGTAACAAGTAGTAGTTAGAGGGTGAATACCTTTCAGGCGCACGTCGCTCTCTAACTGGTCTCTGCAGCGGATTTTCCAGTGGTGGTGGGGTCATTGGTTCTTCAATAAGAACCTCATCTTCTTCATTCTGACTCTTCTTACTCCCACTCGAGTTTGAGACGTCTAACTCGATTTCTTGGGTATTGGTCTTGTCAGAATTTGATGCCTCCAAACTGTCTTTGTACATTACTTGTTCATTGAAAACCACATCTCTACTGCGGATGATCTTTCGATTATTTTCATCCCAGAGTCTATAACCGAACTCATCGCCACCATAACCAATAAACGTACACTTAACATATTTAGCATCTAACTTACTTCTATCAACAGAACTAATATGAGCATAAGCAACACAACCAAAAACACGCAAGTGAGACAGATTTACCTCTTTTTCCGTCCATACTTCCTCGGGTATTTTGTTCTCCAATGAAACTGATGGACCTCTATTAATTAGATATGCTGCTGTGTTTACTGCATCTGCCCAAAACATCTTAGGCAGCCCACTCTTCAGCCTCATGCATCTAGCTCGCTCATTCAGAGTTCTATTCATCCGTTCTGCAACTCCATTCTGCTGGGGAGTTCCTCTCACAGTCTTCTCCATGCGAATCCCATTCTTAGCACAATATTCCTTGAACTCACGGAGTTCATATTCACCTCCATTGTCAGAACGAAGACACTTTACTTTCAGCCCCGTATCATTCTCTACAAGGGCTTTCCACTTCCTGAAAGTATCAAATGCATCAGTTTTATTTTTTAGAAAGTAAATCCATACCTTCCGAGTGGAGTCATCGATGAAGGTCATGTAATACTTCGAACCACCAAGAGACTTCACAGGCGCTGGTCCCCATAAATCGCTATGCACCAACTTCAGCTTTTCTGCCTTCAAGGTTCTGCCACCTCTCGAGAAACTGACCCTTCTCTGTTTCCCGAAAACACAGTCCTCGCATATGCTAACTTCAACAGATTTTAGCCTAGAAAGTCTCCCTTTCGAACACATTACCTTCATTCCTTTCTCGCTCATGTGACCCAGCCGACATTGCCACAAATCAACATTAGTCGTAGCTCCTGTGAGATCAATGTAGTCCTTAGAGTTAATTGTAGTATACAACGTACCCTCCTTCTTTTCCCGCGCTACTATCATGACTCCTTTGCTAATATTCCAACTGTTGCTGCCGAAAGTCATTAAGTATCCCTCTACATCAAGCTGCCCGATTGAAAGCAAATTTCTTTTCAATCCTGGAATGTGCCTCACACCATTCAGCTTTAATGTTGTTCCGTTTGGTGTGGATATCCGAACATCTACTTTTCCCACGATCTTCAAGGGCTCATCATCAGCAAGGTAGACTTGTCCGAATTCCCCAGACACATAATTCTCCATTATTTCAGCATCACTGCAAGAATGGAATGATGCTCCAGAATCCAACACCCACGATTCCAGCGGACTACTGACACTTAAGACCAATGCATCTTCAACTTCATATGTGGTTGCGTTTGATGTCTCCTTCTGTCCCTTCTCGTTTTGCCCCTTCTTGTTTTTCTTGGGTGTTGTACACTGGTTCATGTAGTGACCAAACTCGTCACAATTCCAACACTGAATTGAGTCTTTGTCTTTCTTGGATTGACTCTTTCCTCTGGACTTTGATCTGCCATGACTTTTCATACTCTTCGATCTGCCCCTATCCACCGTGTTCAGCGCTGACCCTGGAGTAGATCCAGACTCTTTTCTGCGAACTTCCTCGCTGATCATCAGATCCCTCACTTCGTCAAGCTTCAGTTTATCTTTAGCAGATGAAGCGCTAACTGCAGTTACTGTGGCGGCCCAACTATCTGGCAAAGAAGATAACAAAACTAAGGCAAGTACCTCATCACTGAATTCGGTCCCGACTGAACACAACTGTCCAATGATCATATTAAACTCATTCAGATGTTGCTGCACTGGTGTGCTCTCCGACATTCTGAGGTTGAACAACCATCTGATCAGATGAACCTTGTTCGCGGTTGTGGGCTTCTGATACATCTCCTCCAAGATCTCCAGCATCTCCCTTGCGGACTTGGCTTTAGTCGTGTGGTAGGCTACGTTCATGGACAGCGATAAGCATATCGCACTCATCGCCTTTCTGTTGAACAGATTCCACTCCTTCTGTTCCATATCTTCGGGTTTCACTTTCTCTTCTAAGGGCACGTACAGATCTTTACCATAGAGATAATCCTCGATCTGCATCTTCCAGAACCCAAAATTCGATATGTCAAACTGTTTGATTGAAATCTTCTGATCGTTCATCGTGGTTGCTCCCTTCGAACAGACAACTCTTGATACCAGTTGTTAGGAATTTGTTCACACACACGATAACGGAAAGAATAAACACGATATTTGTTTACCCAGTTCGTCTTGCGACTACGTCTGGGGGCGATGCCAAGCCAGGTTTTTCACTATATTTTCAGATACAGATTACAATGAAAAGATATCAATTTAAAGAGCATTCGCCCTAACCCTATGCCCATTAGGATCAACTAGGCCGAAGAAAATAAGGGCCCCAAAAATTCAGTCAATTTTAGACTCCACACTCCAACACCCTTAACCTTGCCACACACTAGCTTTTGATACGAAACTTGAAGAGAAGTCATTTTTTATCCCATAGTTTTGTTACTGGTGTAACAACCCCACTCGAAAGTCCACTTTCACTCAAAATAGGACCATTCCAGCCCTGAATCTCAGCCACCTCTTGTGCCTCCATCCAGCATCTCTAGATCGGCATTAATTTTTATCTCTTTTCTGATTTTCTCATTTAGGCAATCATCTCCACAATCTGTTGTTGAATTACAACCACAATCTGCACAGGATTAACACAGACAGTATATTCGTCTCCCTTAAACTCAGCTATCAAAGCTTTCAACTTCTCACATTTGGGACAATTTCTCATACAGTGGTCACCATCACAAATAAAATACCTTCGATTCTTAGACCCACCACCACTTTGTTGGTTAGACGACTCACTTATCTTTGGATCTTCATCGTCCCTATTCTTTTTGCTAGACTTTCCCTTTTTACCTGTATGATTTTTGTCCTTGTTTCCCAAATCTGCCTCATCAACTCAACAAATTCCACAATCTTTATAAAACAATCAGCGCTGCAATGACAGTAGACAAACTTTGAACACCCTTCTTCCTCAATTCGACTTGGGCCCAAGGTTGCAAACCTGCCATGACATTTAACAACTTGTTCTTCTTAGGCATGTCTTGAATGTCCAACATTAAGGATAAGAATTTCTTGACCTAATCACGAACTAGTCTAACATGCCTTAACTTTCTCAATGCATCCCTCGCAAGCGACGAAGTATTACAAGGCATAAACTGATCCTTTAATTCCTATTTTAGCGACACCCACGTATCAATTCACATCCGACTTGTACTGGCATCATCATTTACATGAGACTGCCACCACAGCTTGGCGTCTCTAGTCAAATACATGCTCGTGATTGATACTTTTTTGTAGTTAGGGACATGAGAAGCCTGAAAATACGTCTTCATGTTCTATAGAAAAATTTCCAACTCTTTGGAACTTGTTGCACCCTCGACGATTTAGAATTGGAACTTTCACCTTTGAATTCATCTGCCTATCTGCTGTCTCGTATCTAAGAGCATGCTTCAACATCCGTAAATCATCCAACTGGCCCTCACACTTGAAATCCATGTATCATTGCATATTAACATATGACCATACAAACAAAAAAAATTCTATAACAAGTTCCATAGAAGATCTATTCTGATATACTCCCTCCATCCACTATATTTATACAATATTTTCTTTTTGGTCTGTCCACAAAAAATATGCACTTCCCTTATATGGAAACCGTCACATTATCACTGTTACAACCAATTATTTTATTCATAAGTGGACCCCACAATATACTCACAATACCTGTACTCTATCTATTTTTTCTTAAAATTCGTGCAAACATAATGATGCACATATTTAGTGGATGGATAAAGTAAATAGACAAGATGTAATAGTAGTTGGCCCGTCTATTTACCAACTCAATTGAGAGATTTCATTTTCATATTTCAACTACTTGATAGAGAACTATGTCTTAAAAATTGGTTCGGAGATTTCATTTTCATATTTCAACTACTTGATAGAGAACTGTCTTAAAAATCGGTTTGGACCGGCCGGTTGGGTTGGTTCAACCGCTACTCAGACATCTTAACGTACAGCTCAATATTGTTGGACCGGCCACCTTTTAAAGCGGTCAAGAATCGGCCAAAAGTAAAAAATTTGGGTTGAACCGGTCGCCGGTTAATCAGCAAGACATTATGCTCCAACTGGTCTACAATTAGAGATTACTCATATCGAGTTCGTAAAGATAATGATTTTTTAGATTCCTAATTTGTCTTGCAGAATATCTGTGATCAGAAATAAAATAAGAAGAAGATAAAGGAGGAATGTTGAAAGAGACGAAAAAGATAAAAGTGAAGACTGAAGAAGAGATGATGAAGACAGTCGTGTGTCTAATGTGATTAGAATTAGGGTTAATTAGATTTTTGTTTGTCGGTTTTTTTTTTTTTTTTTGGTGATGGGCTTAGACCTTATGTTCAGTAACTTTTGTCCATGTATATTAATAAAAGAGAAAAAAATGTAGATAATAATTTATATATAATTATATACTACCTCCGTCCACGAAATTTATGCTCACATTTTTGCACGTGGTTTAATACAATATGTCGAAGGGTATTACGGGATATTGTGAGGTCCGTTTTGAATAAAGAGAATATTTATAAAAAGTATATCATATGTACTTTCCATAAATACTTTCTTTACTCAAAACGAATCACACAATATCCCATAATACCTTCCGACATATTGCATTAAACCACGTGCAAAAATGTGAGCATAAATTTCGTGGACGGAGGGAGTATTATGTAATTATGATATTGTAGCGGCTTAACTGCTTTACTAACTATCAGACCGATTGAACCTGGTCCGACTGAAAGCACCGAGACTGTCCAGTTCAACATCCGCTTCCGCTTTCAAAACATCAAAACATAGATTGATAGAAATTACCAATGGATTGGGAGTACTAAATTGTATTCAAAGATGCTCCTCATGATCTCAACTAAATCCAACTGAACATCTTGCCGTCTGTTAGATTCATACACATTTCCTTCATACGTTGACATTTTTTACATTGCCTTTTTATTTAAAGAATAAAGAATCCATATAACATCTAATTTAAAGTGAGATTTTTACAATTTACCAACTGAATGTTTCAAATAAGATATAAAATTGAGGAAAATTAATAAAGATAATCAAATGAAAACTCAATAACACAGGTGCATCTTTAGATAGTTTGGCTTGTGGCCTGTGGGAGTGATTTTGTCCATGTGTAAGTTACATGCACTTTCAACATCGCAGAGCCCTACATTATATAAGAAGCAGTGACGGATCAGTACAAAGTAGGGAGAGATTTAACATTCCCCCCAATAAAAATTTCTAACTCGATACAATTAGTGCAGCAATTCAACATAAGTGCAAAGACTATGCATATCAGTTACCAACTCACTACCTCTTCCTAGCAAAGTATACCGTTAGAGTTTGACATAGAGGCTACCAAACATGGAAGTTAAAATTTCAACACTTAACATCAATAGCATTTCGATAAATTCTGAGGTTTATTACTAGACTGTGCAATCATTGAAAAAACAAATAAATAATACCCGTGAAACAAAAACAAAAAAGGAAAAAGAAACATGCATCATTTTAGTTGTGGCACAATTTTCTTAATCACTTCTGCCAAGTTCATATCTATACCTTTGGCGACGGTATCCATTAGCCTGATAGCTGAATGAGCTGCGAATCCCCTGTTGTGCATTTCCTCCGAGAATTGCATTGCCTCGTACACCTTATTTCTCTTCAGCAGATTACAAAAATTAATAGTGTATGTGACATTATTAGGCAGAAGACCATTCTTTTCCATCTCACTAAGCAAGCTTATAGCCTCCTCATCGAGCCCTTCTTTGTAAAGTGAACCGATAAGGGTGTTATACCTTTGTTCTTATCTATACCTTTGGCGACGGTATCCATTAGCATAGACCTGATAGCTGAATGAGCTGCGAATCCCCTGTTGTACATTTCCTCCGAGAATGGCATTGCCTCGTACACCTTATTTCTCTTCAGCAGATTACGAAAAATAATTGTGTATGTGACATTATTAGGCAGAACACCATTCTTTTCCATCTCACTAAGCAAGCTTTTAGCCTCCTCATCGAGCTCTTCTTTGTAAAGTGAGCCGATAAGGGTGTTATATGTTTGAACATCGGGTAGCATGCCTTTGGAAGGAAGACGGTTGAAAAGATCTCTTGCATCATCAAGTTTTCCAATCTTGCATAAAGCGTTGATGAGGATATTGTAGGTAAATATATCAGGATGCATATACCGAGCTTCCATTTCCTCAAAAAGCTTCCAACCATCGGAAAATCTACCTTCAGAAAAAGTTCCATGTATCATGGTGTTGTAGGAAGCTGGTGAGTGCTTTACACCAATACGAGGAATCTCCTGAAACAGGCGCCAGGCTTGATCAACATTTCCACTCTTGCAGTATCCATCTAACAGAGCACAATATGTGATATTGTTTGGACAAACATTCATTTTGATCATGAGCTCCAAAATAGATTCAGCCTCTCCCATCATTCCTTGTTTGCAGAGGGCATCCATCAATGTATTATATCCAACCACATCTAGAGGTACTTTTTCATCTACCATCTCAACCATTAACAAGTACTTTGCCTCATTCCATCTGCCTAAACTGCACAAGCCACGAAGGATTTGGTAATAAGTGAAATTATCAGGCTCAATACCCTCGTCTGCCATTTCAGGTAGGAGGTGCAAAGCATCATCGACCATTCCATCCTTGCACAAGAAATGAATGATTGAGCTATATGTGACAACATCGCGATGTATATGCTGAGCTTTCATATCCTTAAAAATCTTCCAACCATCAGCATATCTGCCTACAAGAAAAAGTCCATGTATCATGGTGTTGTATGAAACTGTTCCATGCTTCAAACCTAAACGAGTGACCTCATGAAAGTGGCACCAGGCGTCATCTATATTTCCACTCTTGCAGTATCCATCTATCATAATGTTGTGCGTGATAATGTCTGGAATAACATCCATTTCAACCATAAGCTCCAAAATAGATTCAGCCTCTCCCATCTTTCCTTGTTTGCAGAGTGCATCCAATAATGTATTAAATCCAACTACATCTAGAGGTACTTTTTTATCTACCATGTCAATTAGCAAAAAATACTTCACCTCATTCCATCTACTAAAACTGCTCAAGCCATGAATGATTGTGCTATATGTGACAACATTGGGCTGAATACCCTTGCCCGACATTTCACGTAGGAGGTGCAGAGCCTCGTCGACCATTCCATCAGTGCACAATCCATTCATTACAGCAGTATAAGAAAAAACATCAGCTTTGTTACCAGCATTTTCAAATGCCCGAAGTAAATTACGGGCTACAAGAGTTTGACCAGATTTACAGAGTCCATTTGTCACAGTGCTGATAGTAAAAGAATCAGGCCGACATAGATTGAAAATCAAAATCTTGTTGAACAAAGATTCTGCCTTTGCGACCTGACCAACTGAAAAGAGACCTCGCAGGAGAGAGGTGAAAGTCGCGACATTTGGCTTGCAATCCTGCTTCAAGAAGCTACCCAAGACGGTAAATCCCAAGTCTACTCGATTCAGACGGCAACAGCAATTAATGATGATGTTCATGGTGTACACATCTGGGGGAATGATTGAATGACGCAATTTGTCGAACACCGAAAGGGCAGTAGTGTATTCTCCCATCCTGGCAAGAACACTCAATAGATTGTTGTACTGGCGAACAGAAGGTGGGGGCGACATTGCCACCATTTCGTGAAACAAGCGAATAGCATCATTTACTCGGCGAACGGAGCTGAAATCTATTCTGAGATTTTGTGGTAAGCGACTCTTTTTCCCACTTAAACTATGAGATTGGGCAGCAAATCCTCTATGGAATAGCTCAATTGCGGAATCGGCAGCTTTTCGCCTCATATTCTCTTTCTACACATCAAAAATATGCAAGCAAAATCAGAATTTACTCAGCACCATGACAGGATTTAAAATTTTAAGCAGCAATAGCACACATTTGAATCAGCAAATATTAATTACCGTGTTACTAAAGTCGATCGAGCTCAGAAATGGTGACTGCCAAGAGACGAGAGGGAGAAGAGGGGATGGTGTTTGGCAATGGGAGAAATGATTTTCAGAGCCCTAATGGTGTCTGAAATGGGGAAATTGAGAAAAAAGAAAGATGAATTCTATTTTAGGCAACTCGAAGATTTTAATTATAATCCTAAATCCTTGATTAAATTGACATTTGATTTATATAGAATTAATTCTATTTCATTTAAGGTCCTCTCTAATGCATAAACTCGAAAAGCAGGATTTTTTACTGTCATATCAGCGCCACCTGAAAAGCAAAAATCCTCTGCCTCCAAAATTAAACTCATCACCATTGCATAAACAAAAAAGTAAGTTTTTTGGGGACCCACTTTAATTAATTTGGGTCGTCGGACCAATCGATTGCTGCATTTTCTTTATCTTCAATTATCATATTGTGCAATATAATGCAAGTTAACATTATATCCTTCAAGTTATTTTTGTACCAGAAACGAGTTTGACCGCTAATCTTTGCCCAACGTTTTTGAAGCACTCCAAAGGCCCGTTCGACATCCTTTCTGGCAGCATCTTGTAATTCCTTGAAATACTTCCGCTTTGGATCTTGAGGACATGAAAAAAATTTCACAAAAGAAGTCCACTCTGGATAAATTTCATCAGTAAGATAGTATCCTTGATTATATTGCTTAACATTGATTGCAAAATTAACGGATGGAGCACGTCCCTGTAGAGTATCCGTAAACAAAGGAGACTGATTGAGCACGTTGATATCGTTGTTGGATCCTTCTACTCCAAAGTAGGCATGCCATATCCATAGATCTGCAGAGGCAACTGCTTCGAGCATGATTGTTGGAATGTCATGATCACCACGTGTGAATTGACATTTCCAAGCAACCGGACAGTTTCTCCATTCCAATGCATGAAATCAAGGCTTCCCAACATTCCGAGAAATTCGTGTCTTTCTTCGTGCATTTGTAACAATCGTTGAAATTCCTGGGCAGTAGGCTTTCTCAAGTAGTATTCGCCAAATAGTTCGATCATGCAGCGATAAAACTTAAAAAGACATTCGATGGCGGTTGTTTCAGCAACACGTAGGTACTCATCCCAGTGGTCGGCAGGCCCACCATATGCCAATTGGCGGATGACTACTGTGCACTTTTGTATTGGAGAAAATCTTTTTTTTTCCAACTGCATCGACTCTCCACCGAAAATAGTCATCGTGGGACTCTAGTCCATCAACTATTCGCAAGAATAACTCTCTCGACATACGAAAATGTCGACGAAATGTCTCGCATTCATATATCGGATTTTCAGAGAAGTAGTCAACATAGAGCCTTTCTGTGCGCTGCCTCACGATCTCGGTTCACATATGTTCTTCGCTTTCGGGCTCCACCAGCAGAAGTCCCGGCACCGCCAAGAAACTCTTGTTGTTTTTCAAGCAATGATTGTATTTCTTTCTCAGTCGTATCATCAAATATAAACTGAAGATGACTATCACTTTCACTTTCCTATGATATAGAGTGAGAAGAGGAAAACATGTTTGAGAGGAGTGTAATATTTTGAGATGAGATATGCAACTAACCGAATGGATCCTTAAATAGAGTATAGTTCTCCAACGGCTAGTTTTATAACGGCTATTTTTCCAACGACTAGTTTTATAACGGCTACTTTTTCAACGACTAGTTTTATAACGGCTACTTTTCCAACGACTAGTTTTATAACGACTAGAAATACCATGACTAATATTACAATGGAAATAAATACGACTACAGTTACAATGGAAAGAAATACGATGACTAGTATTACAACGACTACAGTCGGTGACGGAAAGAAATATGAATATTCGCTCCTACAATCCCCATTTGGTCTTGATTTTTTCCACTATGTGAAGGTGGATACACAGTTGTTCATCTGACATCTTTGAGGTATCTTTCATGAGTATTTTATACTCTTTTGCAGCATTAAGGCATTGTATGGCTTCGAGCTTTTGCTTGTTCTGTTCTTCTAAGACTTGAAGCCTCTAGCAATTCACGTTACTGCGTTTCTCCATATTGGACGAGTGCGTTCCGCCCTAGCTTCCTCTCAGCGCTTGAGTCAGTGCTTGAAGATACCACATACTCTCCACTGGCTGAGATTTTTGTCTTTTTCAATCCGTGACAATCATCTTCTGGATCCGCAAACTTCGGATTGTCTTTCAATATACGCTAAGAACTCATGTGATGAAATTTTGTTCCATATTTTTCTTTATATTGAACTCTCGCCTTCTCTATTATATCAGCATCACTGCAATCACTACCCCAGACCTTCTTAACAATTGAACCATTTTACTTATTTTTGTAGTGTATGGTAATGTGATTTTAACACATTATGACTCCTAAATAGCGTGCCGCTTGGACGATTCTTGTTGTATGCATCAGCAATCCGAATCCACATTTTCTCCAATTTTTTATCATTTCCAACCACAGAGTATGTGCTAATATCGACCCAACAACTTACAAGGTGAGCATTTTCATCATGAGAGTAATTCTTCTTTTCTAAAATTGGACCCCTCAGTGCATCATTGACAGCCTCAAAGTCAGCAGTGAGATTTATGCGCTCAAGTCCGATTGGAGAGAATTGAGATGAGAAAGGAGACGAACGTTGGGAGTTCGGTGTTGAAGTGTCTTCGTCTATTTCAGAACCATCTGCACTAGCCTTTTTAGAAGAATTTGATCCAATTGGAGGATGAAAACCATATTGAGAAACTGGTATATAAGAAAATTGAGTTGGATACATGTAGGGAATTTGAGGTAAATTTATTGGGTTGGTTTGAGTGCTATCAGGAAGAATCTAAAATTTTCGGGGTTGGAAATTAGGATTTTGAGGATGAAAGTTGATAATCGGTGAACGAAAATTGGTAGTTGGAAACGATGCATTTTCTCCACATTTTGAAAAATTGTACCATTGCATCCACTCTTTATCCTTTTTTTTTAGTAGAGAATTACAAGAAAAATATAATTGATAGTAGTAAAAATTATGAAATGAGAAGAGGTATTTATAGTAAAAATTTATAAGTAGTCGTTGGATACCAAACAAATAAAAAATTTGAAACTAGTGTTTGTAATTTAAAAAAAAAAAAGTCCAACGCCTATTTAAAAAGCAAAAGTAAAAAAAACAATCTTGACTTGGAGGCAGTAATATCTGGATATAAACTAATGCCACTCCACAATGGCAAAAAATCTGAGAAAATATTTTTCTCACTTTCCACGTCATCATCTACCTTCCCATTGAGGAGGGCCTAACCAAGGTTGAAAATATTGGTATCGATGGAAATATCGAGATCTTAAAATTATGGAAATATCGATGGATATATCGATATCGAATATCGATATCGGTAAATTTAAAAATTATAAAAAATTTAAGAGCAAACATTTAATACATAAATTTAACAAAAAAATTTAAATAATTTTTACAGTTGTGACAAATTTAAATATATACACTATTTTTTGGAGTTTTTTCCAAAATTCATCGATATTTTCTCGATATCTTTCGATATTTCCTCGATATCTTTCGATATTAACTCGATATCTAACAATATTTGGTTTAATTTGTGGAAAAAATAAAGGATATCGATATTACAGACCGATATTTATCGATATTTTTTATTTTTTAATGAATATTATGAAAATATCATTTCTACCCAATATCGATATCGGTGACTACGAAAAATGGATATATCGTGGATATATCGAGGAAATATCGGGATATTTTCATCGTTGGGCCTAACATACAAACATGTCGATTTTATTGAATAAATATAATTATACTCACTCTTAGGACTAAAAATGTCTATTATTACTGGAAGAAAAAATTAGGAAAAATTATAAAATGGTTCACAAAATTGAAATTAATTATAAATTGTTTCTGTGCAGAAAAAAATGTGCTTCTGATTGTGTTCGTGTGGTTAATTTGGGTGATTTTGCTTTTTTCTTTTAATAAAAAAAATGAAAATTGGGGTAATATTGGTATTAAGGGCAGATGTGTACCGTATATAATGTCACCTCCGGAATTTTTGTCCCGTGACACAGGATGTGCAACACAGCCAGCCCTCTCAATATTTGATAATCGCATCTACACCAACTCTTGTGTATAGTGTTAAAGGGACGTGTGCAAATATATCGTACATTATAGAGATTTATACAGTAAAAATATAAAAGTGCAGCACATGAAAAATGCACTCCCAACCTTATAATTAATCACTCAAATTGTTACAAAGACTGTCAAAGCGGCCTGCACTAATTTATAAGCATACAATTTCGTATAGATTTGACGTCTAATCTAAATCGTCAGATCGATCATGTCCAACACTTGGAGTAGTTTTGTCCCAAAACTAACTACGGATAACCTGCCTCAATTTTGTTCGGAACTATCCAAAAACTGATCTCATCTGCTCTACTTGCTTAATTCAATCGTTAAACAGGTCGCCACATCCGTTACACACACTAGGGAGCGCATCGCCTAAGTGTTGCACACAACTGCTTGCTTGTATGTGCGCCAAGTGTTGCACACAATGGCTTTCCTGCATGTGCGCGCATTGCTCCTCGTGCGCACATGCATCAGTGCACATCTAGCTCTAATTCGTGTGCACATACATGCACACATTCATCCAACGTGCACATGTCCAACACAAGCATGCACACTCATCCATCTATTTAAACGAACGATGCACAAGCACACACAAGCATGCACACAATTCTTGGTCCTTAGTGACGTAAAATGAACGATTCGCTTCTCGAAAGTAGAGTAAGACGAACAGTTAAGTACCAGGAATATTTAAACGAGCTAATTAAAGATATAACGTGCGTAAAAACGTGGATAGACAAGGTTGGAACAAAGGGTCAGTTTTCATTCAAAAAATACTTGGAGGATTTTCAAACAAAAAATGATGTTTGAAAATTTTCCTAAGTATAAGTAGCAGTGCTAGCCACAAAGGTCGGCTAGCTGACCATCTTTGAAGTGCAAAAGAGTTCCTTCTGGGCGAGCTACACATGCCCGGCGAGCTTCGACTACTTAAGCAAAAAGAAACTACAAAAAGAAGCTCCTTCGGGGCGAGCTATACAAAGCCCGACGAGCTACTACAACTTGGCAAAAATTAAAAGATAAAAAGCTAGTCTAAAAAAGTAAGAAAAAAGACTTCAGGTCTCGGGGGCAGCAGGGACCTCGGCGGGGGTCTCGGAGTTGGCGACCTCGGGGGCTACCTCGCCACCCGCGGCTTGGTTGCCATGAGAGGAAAGCTCGGGCAACGTGGTGATGTTGCCTGTGAGCCCGCTGGTATCAAACCCAGTCGTGTCGAGCATCGCACCCCCGCAGACTTCTTGGAGCTGCTCAACAGTGAGTGGGGTTTGCTCCTCCTCGTTCGTGACCTCCTCCTCCTCCTCGACGAGGTTCAATTCTGGCACGGGAATTGTGTTGATAATTTTGTAACGTGCCGGAACGAAGTCAAGTGGCACCCCGAGCTCGGGAAGGTCGCCGATGTCAAGCTCCGTCTCATCGGGGAAGGGTGCCCTATCCAGGCAATCTTTGAAATCGCCAACTACCACTTTCAACTCGTCATCCTTGTGAGCTCGAGCCCACCAGATAGCCCGGATGACCTCGGCGTAGCACTAGATAAAGCCACTGTCCGAGGCCTCAGCCTTCATCGCCACCAAGTCCGCTGATGAGGAGGCATCATTGCGAAGCTCGGCAACTTCGTTGATCTTAGCCGAGAGCTGATCCCTCAATTTTGAGCACTCCTCATCGGCGCCCTTGGTCAGAACTCGCTGAAGTTCCAGCTCCCTTTTGGTCACAGCATGCTCGCCGACCTCCTTAGCGAGCTTTCGGCGAGCTCGTCCTTTTTGGCCTTGAGTTTGGCATCCGCACCTTGCTGGAGTCCGGCGAGCTTTCGTTGGAGGTCACCGAGCTGCTTCAGGGCGCTTTGCTCTGCAGCCAGAGACGCTGCGACCTTCTCCTCGGTGAGCTCCAAGGACTTCTTTACCTTATCAGCGGTTTCGGCCATTTTCAAAAAGGCCCCATTCCTCTTCTGCCGACCTTCCTCCAGTTGGGCGGCCTGCTCCATCGCTTTCTGATTCGCGAGCAGTAGCCCGCTTGCATAGTGCGCCGAGAGCATGAGGTTCTCGGTCAGGTTCTGGTTCTCAATAGTCGCCAACTGGGGGGTGGACCAGAACCTCGGCACCTCACTCACTGTATTCCAGATGAGGCCCGGAGGAAGATAGCGCATCGAGGTGAGAGAGCGAGACCGCTCGTAAGAATGGAGAGCCTCGTGCCTGTTGGGGTGTGCAATGGAAGCATAGCTGCGAGGTTAAAATAATTAAGAGTTAGAAAGAGGATGAAATCAATAAGGCATGAAACCGCATCAGGCGAGCTACTTACTGGACTCTCTCGGGATCCCAACCGAGGATGGTGTCTTCATTCATCTGGGCCCCGAAAGGTGACTGAGAGGGCGGCGACCTCGGTGTGGGGCAACTGCCAGCGGGGCAGTGGACTGAACAGATCCACCCGGCCCAGCGGGGTCGGACTCCTCGTCCTGCAAGGCGAACTTCATTCTCTAGCGACCTTGGGGGTTCTCGTCGCCTACTCGGGTCCCGTCGCCCCGATGGAGACCTCGTTTCCCGGAACCTCGCTCGGAAGTGCCCCCAGCTCGCCCCCCCTCCTCAGCTAGTCTTGGCGACCTCTACAGCCTTGGATTTTGTTGGGGCCTTGGCCGACCCCTTCTGGGCCCCAGAACCCCCGGCATCGCCCTTCTTCGCGGCGAGCTCTGCTTTCTTGCTCGCCTCGAGGGCGAGGGCGAGGGCCGAGGGTAAGGCCAATCTATTCAGACGAGGGGGGCCAATGGCAATCCGGCGAGCTAGCACGTGGTAAGCCTCCGGGATCTCAGCGATTGGAAATGCGAGCTAGTTACCACCTACAGGGAATGAAACGATGAAGTTAGGGCTTGGGCGAGCTACATATCATGAACGACGACCTTTGGTAAGTTAAGGACCTGGGAGCTCCGGGCCTCGAAAGATGAGGTGATGGGGCAAAGTGTGGAGTCCGGCGAGTCGGAGGCAATGATGCTTGCACAAATGGGCGACGTCCCTGTCCTTCTCGCTCCTCAAGCAACAGATAGGCCGCACCAGGTCGAACTCAGCCGACACCTCAGGCCTACCTCGGCTAGACGTGTGGCGTATCGGAACTGCAAAAAGAAAGAAGATTAGATTAGTAAATCTAATCTGACCCACACACACCGAAATGGGCGACCTACTGCTAGCTTCCCCATATCCCTCGGAGGAGAAGATACGGCCGCCTCGCCCGGAGTAAGTGTCGGAAGCTCGCCAGTCTCCACTTATGAAGAAGAATTGCTCCTTCCAAGCATGGACTTTGTTCGGGAGCACCCCTAGAAACTTCTCCACGGGGCGGGCTTTGAGGTAGTAGTACCCCTTGCCATCCTTTACTTGCCGAGTCACGACGAAGAGTTCACCCAAATCCGACGAGGTCAGTCGGTTTTCATAACCTTCTAATTCGAAGACGGATAGGGCGGCAAGGAGATTGCTCCAGGCATTCGGCGTAAGCTGAGTGATGGAGAGATTGTTGTCAAGGAGGAATTGGACAACAATCGGGTGCAAGGGCAATGTGAGCCCGGGCTCGAGAGTATGTATGTTGATGGCGGTTAATCCTTCAGAAGGTGAATCGGCCTGCTCGTTTTTCTCGGAGCATACATAAAAATATCAAGCGGGATGTGAAACTTCTTGCGTATGTTGGGGAGGGAGTACTCGTTGACAATGCTCACGACCTCGCCGGCTTTGTAATCAGATTCAGCGACTTCCTCCAGGTCTCCAAGGACTCAGTCTGGGCAAGAGAAGCTCGCCACATGCTCGGCAACGTACTCCTCCCAATCGAAAGGATGGACAACCTCGTCGGGGACTTGGTGCTCAAGAAGTTGAGGCTCCGGGAAACCAATGGTGCGAAGGTATTCGACGGTGACTTCGTCGGTGTCGTCCGCGGGATCGCCAGCCTCGGCGACCTCTTCATTGACTTCGGCAACCTCCTCTGCGGCCTCGGCGACCACCTCATCCTCGGCTAGGGCATCGTTTGAAGCCAACTCAAAACCTCGCCAGAGTTCGCAGAGGTAAGATTCTTCGCTCTGGCCAGAGTTGGTCGCCTTTTCCCCTGAGTCAGTTCGAACTTCACCGAGTAGCTCGCTGGAGTCTGGGCGAGCTACGGAGGCGGCCTCAGAACCCGAGTCGACCATTATTAGAGTGATGAGGGGGAGTGGTTCATTTCCAGTTACGGGGCACTTTTTGGGATTACGGTTCGATAAAGTCCGTCTCGAAGAATGGGTTGACATGGTTGAAGCAAAATTTTAAATGTTACGTCCTCAAAGAGTCCAACCGCCGGAATTTTGGGGACAGGACAAACGAAGAACACGGGAAAGCCACCGGAAATATACAAGGTTTCCGGGGACTCGAAGAGATAAGAAAGAATCTGCAATAAAAAGAAAATAAGGAAGAAGAAATTCGCGTTCTACCTTGAAGAACGCTCGGGGTTCCACCGGAGACAAGGGAAGTCGATCGCCGGAAATTGCTCTGGAAATTCGGAAGTGAAAAAGTGAGGAATGAGCTCACCTTCACCTATTTATAGACACAGGGGCGAGGTCTAATATTTTGGAAATTCAAGGACCTACGTGCAAAAGATTTAAAAATATTATCATGATGGGCGCAGGAATTGGAGCCACGAAAGGCATACACGAAGCCTCAAATCCCGCCCCACGTCGGTGCCCAAACCGTCATGATGAAGCTCACGAGCGAGCTCGACATCCTATCCAGTGGTAGTTCGCCAACACTCGAGCCCTCATCCACGGAGGCAAATCAGCTCGCCCACACATTAGAAATATCATGATGTGAGCGAGCTGGGGGGCAAATGTTGATAGGCGAACTACCCGAGGATAATCACGGAATTATCCCAAGGCTGAGTAGGTCGCCAGCTTGCATAGGAGCTTCGTCATCGACTTGGACCGAAGTTAATGTTGACAAGGCGAACTACCTGGGGATAATCATAAAATTATCTCAAGGCTAACAAGGTCGCCAAGGTGAGCAGGAACTAAATCATTGGTTCGAACCAAGGCCAACGCAGGGTAGCTCGGCGAGGTAGGTAAGGACCTCGCCCGAACTCCTGATAGGCCGAGGTCGGCGGCCGAGTGCACCGAGAGGAGAAGGTTACGGGCGAGCTTCTCCTCTCGGGAGGAAGCTCGCCCCCATCCAAGGAGACCAGGCAGGAGTCCACGCTGCATCATTCCTAAAGATAATGCAAGGCAATGGAGCTCGCCAAGCCTAAGAGCCCGAATGGCGGATGCATAAATAGGATACATATATGTAATAGGACAAAGCTTTGTAAAGGTAGCATTGTGAGGGACCAAGGCGAGGGTTACGAACCTTCGTCAACACCAGAGGCCAAATAGGCTCACAAGGTGCCACCTCACACTTGCACACCTATAAATAAGATCTCTCTTGTACTATTACAGATTATTATTCAATCATAATACACAAATACTTTCTCTCTCTAAACTCTCCACTTTCTCTCTCTATCTTATCTCTCAAGAACACAAAATCTTAGATTATTGTTTGGTAGAATTAATACGTTATAACAGCCACATAACAAACACCATTAGTAAATTCTATCAACACCCTGATCTTTGGGAAATAGAAGAATGAAAGAATGTAAGATGGGTTAATAAAAATATCAAGAAAGAAAAATGACATTTAAGTGCTATCTTATGGGGCTTCCACCTGAGCCTGAAGGTGATTCAAACCAATGATTAGACTCTCAGAATATACTGATCCAATAATGACAATAGGGGCATTCGACTCCATGCATAAAGTTTCCACTCACATTGGAGGATCATTCATATCAATGGGAGATGAAAAATCAGATCGATATTTTCAAGAATTGGATCGACAAAATATTATTTGAAGGCAAGCCAATGAGTGAAGATATAAAAGTTATAGCCGTGAAGAAAGACACTGAATTGGCAGAATATGCAACTTGCATATCCCAAGAGTCTTGCAAGAATCTTCACTGCTATACAAGAAGCATTTCACGAAAAAAATGAAGAGGCTAGGGACAACAAAGAGTTCGAGGAAGCAATTTTCAAGGAAGGAACCGGATCAAACATTCAACGTCCCAATTAGACAAGTCTACAATGTTATCAATAGTAAGGGGCTCCTAGTTGTTCCTTGAAATATCAAACAAGATAAAAGCAAGATGAATCCCAATAAGCATTGCACCTACCACCGAAGTATCAAACACAATATCGGGACTTGTTGCGGAAATTGTGGGAAATTAATGAAGACGAAAAACTATCAGAGTTTATGAAGAAACCCTTAACGAGAAGGCCACAAGTCGCTTAATCCACCAACTCTGATATCGGGGAAGTTATCAATATATATATATATATCCTGTACAAAAGGCCGAGACTATCAGTTCATCCTTTTGTACAAGATAAATGTGAAAATAACATGCCCAATATGCAATTGTTACATGCAAAATTCCTATTACACAGGATCATGCAAAATGCTCAAGTTCAAGACTCAAAATATTGAACGCCCCGCAAGACGAAGCAAAACCAATGAAAGTCAACTCGCAAAACGAGAGAACAAAGGAGCAAAGCATGAACCAGGCCAAGAATACCAATATCAAATCGGCCGAACCATAAAATGCTAATATAAAATGAAGAATGGTCCAGATCCCTACTCCAAAGCATATGATCTCGCCCGCAAAAGCTTTGGTGGATGACGCATTTATCTCTTTGGTATGCCGATAAAGATGATATGGTGTTGATTCCATTAGAAATATCAGGCACAATAAACAGTTTGGAGGAACTGGCAGACACTGGAGGATATATTGATCTGGAGGAAAATAGCCTTCACCAATATCATTCCGAAGAAGGCCTTGATCCCAATGTCAACCCGAACGAGGTTGAAGCTTCCTGAAATATTAAGGAAGAAAAGTCACAGATATATCAGAAAATTTTCACTAGATGAAGTTCTCAAGGCATTTGCCCAAAGAGAGAACTGCCCCCACCACATGCCTTTAGGCATGATTATCCCGTCTTTATAGGCAATGATCATCCAGCTTATATTAACGATGACGCCTACATAGGCGATGCACCTCCTAAAGGCATGATTCCGCCTATATAGGCGATGCGCCTTCTCGAAGCGATAATCCTTCTTGAAGGCACGATTATCCCATCTTTATAGACAATGATCATCCAGCCTATATTGATGATACCGCCTACATAGGCGATGCGCCTCCTAGAGGCATGATTCCGCCTATATAGGCGATGCGTCTTCTCGAAGCGATAATCCTTCTTGAAGGCACGATTATCCCGTCTTTATAGGCGACGATCATTCTGCCTATATTGACGATGCCACCTACATAGGCGATGCGCCTCTCAGAGGCATGATTCTGCCTATATAGGTGATGCTCCTTCTCAAAGTGATAATCCTTCTTGAAGGCACGATTATCCCGTCTTTATAGGCGATGACCATTCCGACTATATTGACGATGCCACCTACATAGGCGATGCGTCTCCCAGAGGCATGATTCCGTCTATATAGTAGATGCGTCTTCTCAAAGCGATAATCCTTATAGAAGGCATGATTATTCTGTCTTTATAACTAATGACCATTCCGCTTATATTGACAATGCCGCGATGCTCCTCCCAGAGGCATGATTCCGCCTTATAGGCGATGACTTTATTACTCCGTCTTTATAGGCGATGATCATTTAGCCTATATTGACGATGTCGCCTGCATAGGCGATGCGCCTCCCAGAGGTATGATTCTGCCTATATAGGTGATGCGCTATCTCGAAGCGATAATCCTTCTTGAAGGCACGATTATCCCGTCTTTATAGGCAATGATCATCCAACCTATATTGACAATGTCGCCTACACAGGCGATGCGCCTCCTAGAGGTATGACTCCGCCTATATAGGCGATGTGCCTTCTTGAAGCGATGATCCTTCTTAAAGGAGATTATCCTGTTCTTATAAGTGATGATCATTCCGTCTATACCGACAATGCCACCAATATTGGCGATACGCCGACGCATTTCAAATCATTCAACTCTTGATCATAAATCACATCAATAGTTGAATGGGGGCAAGAGAATAAATGATGATAAAAAGCAGTTAGCTGGTTGTCTGACTCAAGCAGATAGCTCAATACTTAGACAAATAATTCGATGAACAAGTATGTGAGCACGAAACTATTGATACCCTCAACACTACACTAGGGGGCAGACCCTGATCCACAAAATCATCAAGAAGCAAAAAGCTCAAATTTATAATGATCACAATCAGCAAGCAAAAGAAACTTTAGCTAAATTGACCCTGAGACAGCATAAAGAATGACATGAAATGGAATTTAAGCCTAATAAGACACAAGAGGCAAATAGCTTTTTAAAGTTATTTGTCCAAAAAAAAGATACTGCTTGAAACGAGGCTAAAGTTGTTATATGCCGAGTCACTAAAATGCATTTCTTGAGAGGTAGCATTACGGTAATAAAAATCGATAATGCTTCAGACGAGAAATTGACAAAATGACGATGAATGCCCATTTACGATGAAAAGGCCAAGAGTACTCCAAGGGAAAAATCTCAGGAGAAAAAACTCCATAGTTTAGAATTTAAAAAAAAAATCCCATGAGAGAGGCCTGATAAAGAATGTTTTTACTCGTAAGTGCGGTAAATGCAAACGAAACGAGGGAAACACCATAAAATAACAGGCAGCGCACGATGAGAGGCAGAAAATAACATTTCATGTCATAATCAGAATTGAGATACATGTTATGATCAAAAGAAACAAGAATAATCCCTACTTCAATACAACCAAGAGTTCTTCACGCAGAAGAAGATACTAAAGCAAACAAGCCTAAATAGTTGGGGTGCACATTCCCTTCACCAGCGGCAGGAGTAATTTATTCTTCGGCCAGAGTGGATGATGGCATCTCAACTGGCTAAGTTTCATCCATCAATATGAGAGAAGCAAGCTCCGATACAACAACAAAAATTACAAAGCAAGTAAGCGGAAGCGCTCGCCAAGAAACTATACGTTGAATATTCCAGCAATGATAAAACACAAAGGGTCTCCAGAAAGATCGAAACACTACAAATTATTCTTCAATGGATCTACTTGCAGGTATAAAGAAACACAGAAAGTCAATGCTCACTCAGTCCGTATAAATAGAGCAATGAATGCAGGGATTCAAATAGCCTACGGGTATCTGGAAGGATTGCACGGTAATTCTTTTTTCCTACGACCAGTTTATCCACAAGGGTGGTTTACGGCTAGATTTTTAACGAGACCTGTAGCGTTCTTCTGTATACTCGTAATCCGGGTTATGGAATCCTACGAAATCACATTTGATGCATCTATGCATGAGTACAAGGAAATACAAGCACAAAGAAAACGACAGAGCAAAAGGCAGATCAATTCAAACTCAATTTACTTCCTTATAATGAAGAAATATTGCAAAGATTCAAATAGCCTGATGTTCGTTATCCATCTAACAATTCAACAAACATCAGACTATGGGGCAACTGTTGATGAAATAATTGACGTGCATGCTTAAAGAAGTAATTAATCAAGTCCGGATTGACGTGTCCAAAAGAATTGATCAAGCACGAAGAAAGAACGAGATTGAAGAAAGTTGTGACGAGTCACCAGCTATTAGTGAAGTAAGCTGATAACGAGTCAGCAGCTTATAGTGAAGCAAGCAGCTGTTCAACAGCTTATAGAGAAGTAGGCTGTTGCCCAACAGCTTATGATAAAGCAGGCTGGTGACGATCCAACAGCTTGTATTTCCTACATAATGTAATCGAATTCATTTGAATAAGGGATACGAAATTCACCCCCCCTAACGACGTGATGCTTATATACGACCTACCTGCTTACATATAAAACTTAACATACATGTCTATTTCAGCATATTGTTGGCGTAATTAAGATCATTATAGACACATAATCGTGCTTATGAAAATTATATCAACACTGTGCATATTTGGCCTCTAATACTTATGTTTTGTGGGGGGAAAAATGCAAAAAGAAATATTCTTTTTATATTTCTTTATATAAAAATAAAAAGTATTGAATATGAAATACATAAAAATACTAAAAATTCAAATAAATAATAAATAATAAATGGGAAAATGCACTTTTTTGTCCTTTAACTTTGATTTTCGTCCTGCTAACTTTGGACTTTTGAATTTCGTCCTATAATTTACGAAAATTTATGTTTTTCATCATGTTACATGTTATTATAAGTCACTTATCCTGTAGCAGATTATTTTCTTTTTTTAAATCACTTAATTATTGATGTGACAACTCATAAACACATGGAGGGGGACCACAAGTCCACAACCTATATTTGCAATTAATGATAATTGAAATATTAAAATGGAAATGAAA
The DNA here is from genome assembly GCA_026898435.1 of Prunella vulgaris. NCBI lineage: Eukaryota > Viridiplantae > Streptophyta > Magnoliopsida > Lamiales > Lamiaceae > Prunella > Prunella vulgaris. The sequence continues at coordinate 95,042 of JAPKLY010000282.1, read as the reverse complement.
TAAAATTAAAAGGATAAAAAAACCAATTTTAAAAATATCAAAAGAAATTTCTTAAGAAATATAAAATACTATTATTACTTCAAATATTCATATAAATTTTTTACAAATTCAAGAAATTTAAATAAAAAAATTCAATAATTCAAAAAAGTCTAACAATAAATAATGGGTAACTTACGGATAGGTGCATTATCTAGGGTCAACTTTAAAATAGGTTCACCTTAAAGTTAAACTTACAAATAGGTTCACCTGCACATACGCACAAATTCGATTGCACAGACGCATAAATTGTCTGCACAACAAGTATAATTTTTTTAGCACAACAGACAAATTTTTGGCACAATTGTTTGCACAAGATGCATAGAAAATTATTTGCACAACGAGCCAAATTTTTTAGCACAACAGATAGAAATTCTTTGCACAAAAACAGAAAAATACTTAGCACAAACGAGCCAAAAATTTCCAGCACAACAGACAGAAATTTTGTTGCACAAAAGCGATAATATATTTAGCTCAAATATATTCGTTTTTAGCACAACAGACATACATATTGCACAAAAAATGAAAATATACTTGCACAAATATATTTATTTTTAGCACAGCACATATAAATTTTATTGCACAAAAGCACAAACGAGCCAAATATTTTAGCACAAGAGACAGAAATTTTGTTGCACAATCGTTACATAATCTTTGTATAGGCGAAATATAAAATCCGCACAAATCAAATTACACCAAAACCCTGAAAATTACATTTCAAAAATTACATCTCAAAAAACTGAAAAACAAAACTACAATAACAAAGTACACAAAAAAGATCTATACTTAATCTTCAAATCCTTGATCCAGCTTGCCACCACACATAAATCCTCCTGCAAAAATTCCACTCACCATTTAAGTCCCTAATGTGGGCAAATCAATCCTTAATTAAAGCCAACACATAAAATTTATAAAAAAAAAAAAAAATCAAAACAAACTTGCCCCTGCTTCTTTAAAATCGAAAACCCCCTTTGAGTTTTTTAACAAAATCGAAAAATTCAAACAAATTTGTCTCAGCTTCTTAACAAAATCGAAAACCCCCTCTAAGTTTCTTAATATAATAGAACAAATCAAACAAACTTGCCTCTGCTTCTTACTAAAACCGAAACCCCCTTTGAATTTCGTAACAAAATTGAAAACCCCACCTCTGAAACCATAAACAAAAACGAAAAAAAAACTCACCTCTGCTTCAAAACGTGTATGACATCGTCAGTTCTTCTCCTCGAGATCTAGACTGTCGCTCTGTCTAACAGTCGGCCGCCTTCCGTCGCCTGCCACCGCATGGATTGAAGCTCGTCGTCGACCGCTGCGCACCCCTCCAGATCAAAGCACGTTGTCGTCTTCTTTTCTCCCTCTCCCTTTTCCTTTCTCTCTCTCTCTCTTTCCTTCTCTATTTTTTTCTCTATCTCTCTCTCTCTCCGTGGATTTTTAAAATAAGAAAGTGAACCAATCTGTAAACCATTTGAATTGATGAACCAATTTTAGAGTTAGATGAAAATTGTGCACTCACATATAATAAACCCATAAAAGGAATTAATACATATTATTTTGAGAATTGATTTGTAGAATTTAAAAACCAATTATATATTAAATTAAATTAAATTAAACAATATTAATTAAATAAAAAAATTAAATATTAAGAAAATAAAAAAATAATTAGCATAAAATATTAGTGAAATATTCATATAATTTTTTATTTGTTAATTAAAATTTATAGATGAAACCGGCCGAATGCCTTTACTATCTTAAATTTTTATATTAAGTAATGTATGAAAAATCAGAAATTAATCAAATCAAGGAGATCAATTGAGTAGAATGCCGAAAGCCATTTCAAAATTAAAATACAAAAATTCCAAAAAGCTTTTAATATTGATTTTAATTAATTAATAAAAATTATATGAATATTTCACTAATATTTTATGCTAATTAATTTTGATTTTCTTAATATTTTAAAAAAATTATTTAATTAATATTGTTTAATTTAATTTAATATATTGTTGAGTTTTTTAATTCTATAAATCAATTTTCAAAATAATATGTCTATAATTATTTATTGTTAAACTTTTTTGAATTCAAACTTTTTAATTTTTTTATTTAAATTTCTTGAATTTGGAAAAAAATTATGTGAATAATTAAAATAATAATAGTATTTTATATTTTTTAAGAAATTTCTTTTGATATTTTTAAAACTAGGTTTCTTTTAGCCTTTTAAGTTTATTTTATTTCCATTTTAATATTTCAATTATCATTAATTGCAAATATAAATTATTGTCCCTCCCATGAGTCATGAGCTGCCACATCACTAATTAAGTTATTTATAAAATATTTACTACAGGATAAGTGACCTATAATTACAGGTAAAAGTATGGGTGAGCACTATTTGGTTAAAATCGAAAAATCAAATCAAACCGAACCGAAATAAAATTTTAGTTCGGTTAATTTGGTATTCGATTCGATTTTGATTTTCTATTTCGATTTCGATTTTTAAGGTAAAAGAACCGTATAATCGAAAACCGAACCGAAATATAATTATATTCATATTACTATATATACTTATATATATTACATATAATTTATAAATTTTATATACTATACATACAGATATATATGACTATATATATTGATATACATATATATATATATATAATATTATATATTTTTTAATCTTTATTTTTAATTCTAATAATCAAATCTATCATTTCAAATCGTAATATATATGCATATATATATATATGTAACATTAAATATTATATTTTTTACAAATATTTTGGTTATTTCGGTATAAAATCGAACAGAAATTTTCGGTTTCGATTATTTCAATTTTTAATAAATATGGTTCGATTTCAGTTCCTTATAATGATTACTTCGGTTAGTTCGGTTTTGACTATTTGGTTCGGTAACCGAACATGCTCACCCCTAGGTAACAGGACAAAAAACATAAATTTTCATAAGTTACAAAATGAAATTCAAAAATCCAAAGTTAACAGGACAAAAATTAAAATCAATAAAAAGAAAAGTAAATTTTCCCTAATAACTACGTCATATATGCTCTTTCATCTATTTGTGTCAGCTACTTATATTAAATCACTAAGAATTAAAATAAACATAATATCATATATGCTCTTTCATATATCTATACCAGCTTCCAATATCATTAAACATTTATATGCAGAATTATTACCAGCACAGCAGTAGCATTTGCACAAATGAATTATTTAGACTTTGCAAATATAATTCAAAAGCACATAAATCACTCGTACCAAGTTCTGCTGATAAGCTATGATACTTGGTGTACATTTCCTCCAAGAAACAAAAATATGTTAAGTACAAATTAATATTTAAAAAAAGAAAAAACAATCCAAAACGCCCATAAGTGAAATAAAATAAAATATATGAGTCACGTTATCTTTATAATAAACTCACAAGTAACAGCTGAAGCAAAATTTAACAAGTCAAGAAAATAAAAATAAAAAAACTAATAAAATACAAAACAACAAGATCTCCATCGATGGCCTCTGATTAGGTCATGCGCAGAACCAAAATCTTTATAATAATCTAACTCTCTCTATTAATACATTAGACCTCAAGAATGATAAACAAAACATCACCTGTTCGTCACACTTACATTTCCGTTCCCAGCCATCGTTTTCGACAACATTTATTTCTCCGGAGGGGTCTAGAACAGGCTCTCGCAGGCAGCAATGTCCGACGCCTGTGCATCCATCACCGCCTTCCCGCCTGGAGCAGAGCTAACAACCTTCATCGTGGAAGTGAAAATAGCCTTCTGGTAGTAGTCATCCCCCACTTTTATCAAAATCTCATTCACAGCCTTAAAGTCCAAAGCTCGTTCCAGCACAAGCTTCCCAACAATCTCACCAAAGTTGGGAGGCGCCTTAGGTAAATCTATAGCAAGATCTTCGAGTAATGCTGCGTATGCTACAGCTCCGCTTAGCATATCGTCTCTGTTAATAACCTTCTTTGCAAATAAATATTCTAGAAGCTTTCCAACAGGCTCAACACATGGAGGGCTTTTCTCTAACCCAAGCAAAACCGCCTCCTTGACAAATTCCGAGTGATAAGCAGGGGCTCTCAGTTCTTCCACACATTGCAATGCTTCATCGAGAAGTCTAACACCAAAGTACTCCTCCAAAAGAGATTTCGTCTTTCTCCTGAGCTCGTTCACATTCAATCCTGCTGCTGGAGGCAATGGTTTTTCCACAACCGCAGCCTGTTTAATTGGAGTAGGTGCTTGAGATATGGGGTCCACAGTGAGTCCTCCATAGTTAGTGGGACGAGTAGAGCCTTCGGAACCCTGCAAGAGAGCGCTGGTTTTGCCACCCATGAAGCTTCCGGTACCTTGAGGTAGCATACGCTGGTTCACTGATGGAGACTTCCCTATCAGTGATGGTTGAACTCGAGCAGAACTAGGAGCATCACCTCTGGGCATTGAGCGAGATTTTGGGACTTCCCAATTATCATTGTCCATTCCAGGCATCCCGGGCATCTTCCTTGTTCCAGGCATTCCGGGCATCATACCACCCAAACCGGCACGATTCATCGGGAAGCCAGTAGGACTAATGTTCCCTTGGGCCCCGGAGGCAGTGGCTCGACTATTTCTAATGCTAGCGGCAGCACCTGGACGTAATCCCAGATTCTTCTCAGCTTCTGAATGGATCTCATTGATGGTTTTGGCTTTCACCTGGTAAATCGGAATAAAGCCACATAAAATTTCAGAAATAATAACAATAAAAACATATGCCGTGTTCCAAACTGGCTTGCGTTCAAATTTTAAATGACTTTGTTAGTAACAAGAGAGAAGATCCAACCTCTTCGCGCCTCGGGACCCAGTTATTGGCACGGAGATCGAGAACATTGCGTACCATAAACCTAAGCCTTGCAGCCAGCTGAGTGTTCGTTGACAAGTCCTTCAAGCGATTGAAATACATTTCATTAATCCCCTTGGATTTTTGGCTCTCACCAAGCTGTTTCCCGATAGTGACGAAGAACTGACATATCGCCTCCACATTTTCCTCTTCAGGACAACTTGTAGTGTCAGATCCCAATAGTTCCTGTGCAAAAAATACAATGACATTATAAAATGTTGCAAATGAAGATAAAGAGATCACAAAAGAAATAAGAGAGCATGCACAAAATGTGATAGTGAGAGAGCAAACCTGGACTATGTGATGAACAATCTTCTCGGGAACCATCCTCTGCTTCAAAAGTTCTCCAATTAGGCGGATGTTTCCCAATGTTCGGATTTTGACCAACCTCTCCTTATCTCTTTTTTCTGATTCCTGATCAGGAGCAGTCATCTGTCTGACCTCCTCCCTCAATTTGTCAGCGCCTTCAAATGCCTCTTGGCAGATATTCAAGAGAATTCTCTTGAACGTAATTTCTTTACCATCAGGTTCGTCAGAAGGGAAAGGAGGGAGCTTTGTGTTCAGATCAGAACAGAGCAAAGCATACATGTGGCAAAATGTTGGCTCTAACACAGCCTTGTCAAATATCAAAGAGATAACTCCCTGTTCGAAAAAGAAATGTGAGCTCATGGAGAGAAGCACACATTTTTTATTTTTGATACAGAACAAGGAAGAGGAAACCCCGAGTACAGGTATTCATTATGTAACATATAGTACCTCCAAAATATCAGCTGTTGTTATCCCGGAGTCAATCAACTGACCCTTCAGAAGGTCAAATTTCTCAGGAGTCAGTTTGTTCAATATACTGTAAAAAACAACCATTGATAAGCAACAATTCTTTCATGGCAATGTGAACAACAAAATAGAAGAGGGAATGCACAAAAGATCAGCTACTAAGGACAGAAATCCTGGTTGGCACAAACCTCGTGACAAGAATGAAAGAAAGCATAAAATTATATATGGTGGTGTACGTGCACTTACCCCTTAACTGTCTTCAGAACACGCTCTTTTTCAGAAAGAGTTCCCCTCCTAACAGACCATGGTACATCAGCTTTGATAAGAGTAGGAGCAGCCTGTTTCATCGGCATTACATGGAAATGTTTTAACACTTCTTAGAGAACACCACAGATGAACAGCTATCGAGCTAAATTTAGAATAGAAAAACTGTAAACAATATGAAACATTTCTGCCTAAATCAACGACTCTAGAGGACTTCACAGGTAAATATCAAACTGCAGGAACAGAGGAAGGGTGGGTGAAATGGGAGAAAAGAGGTGATATATCTGGGATTTGCCCAGATTTTTAGCCAAAAGATTTGTTCATGATGCCAAGGCCAGTAGGTATTATCAATATGAATAGAGGATGAACCTACTGAAACTTTCAAATTATTTGGAGAATTCACCCCAGGTGTGAGGTCACACCTGATTAGCCTTAGCATAGAATACTGTCTCAATGATACCAATCAAGGAAATATATCAGTCTAGTATTAGCATATGAAAGTAATTACCCCTTGTGCTCTGGTGAACTGAGAGTTCTGATCTTGCTTATTGTATGGGTTTGCATCTTGTTGTATGGGGTCAAACCGGGTAACAAAGTCTCTGTCTTTTAGTGACTCCCAAGACCTCTCCTCTCCAGCGGTTGGCAATTGTGCAGAACGATTACGCCAGTCACGGTTGTCCAACTCGGGATAACGACCTTGAGTCTGTGGGACCTAAAAGGGAAATGTTTCAAGTTTTTTTTTTTGGAAGGGAGATTTTCTAACTTTGCCATTAAAGAATACAGTCAACATAATAAATGTATAGTTGATCGAACAAATATCACCTCGGAACAGTAAAATGAAAGTGATTATAGATCCAACATTTACTTACATTACTTTCTGCACGACCCCAGCTTGGATCTGTACCAAAAAACTCAGCATCAACTTCTTGTTTAACTTTCAAAATATCCTCTGGGATGCTCACCACCTATCAAGAGAAGCAAGGGAGAAATTAAGAGAAGCAAGGGAGAAATTAAGAGAAGCACTAAAGGCAGCACTGCAAATCAAGAACATTTTGGAAATTGGCATTTGCAATAATCATTTGCTGAAGTTAGCTGATATAGAAAAAGCGTGCATGTGGGCATTAAATAACTAGCATCACAACTGTTGCTGCTATGCATTAGAGAGAAATTATGCAGGGACACAAAAAACAATGGTACTTCGGGCTGGAAAAACTATGGCATGTGTAGCCAGACTGGAACGGCCACAGGTAAGTAAGTTCGCTTTAAAACTCGTGATGCTAACCCCATAACTAATGTAACAACAATCAATATGAATATGAACATAAGCTCGCAAAAAAATCATTGTAAGAGGACAAAATCAACGACAGTTTTAAACAGTACACTGCACAACCCTTACCTCCCTTAGCTGAAGCAGCAGGTCTCTAGTATAACGGATCCGCTCACGGCCCTCAAATCGAGATTCTCCAATCTGAAAGAACTTACCAGAGAATTAAACTAGGATTAGGATCAGTGAAAACTAAAAAGTGAGGGATAATGGATATCATCAAACAAAAGAATAAAGTATTACATGTATATTCAAAACATCAAACACATAAGATAATGTAAAACTCAGAAGTATCGTAAGATGCCAAATACAGAAAAAGATATAATTGTACATAAATTCAATGATCACACGACTGAGGAAAATGCACAAAGGAACAATAAGCTTCTCAAAATACTGTAGCACCAGAACAAATTTGTTATAGACAAAAACATAATTGTCACAAATGAAAACAATAGCACACAGCTTTTCATTATATGCAGGTTCTTTATGGGCATGCTAATACTCCTCACATGCCCACCTAAAGCCGGCATTTTGATTTTCGTCCATTTTTACGGCACCAACACACCTCATGCGCAATGCCAAGAATTAGGACGTCAACCATCACTAGAGCACTCATGATAAAAAAAAAATCAAAAGACAGTTGCTACAATACTTAAAAGATAGCAAATTTTCAGAGGAAAAAAAAAGGCCTAATTTGTTGGTTATAATTACATGGTCTCAATACAATCTTGTCAAAAAAAAAAAAAATTAATCATGGAATTTTTGAACATCAAACCACAAGCACCATCGGTTACCTCAATGCACCATAACAAAAAAAAAAAGACTTAAGAGCACTGTTATATTCAACAGGTCAAAGTTTAAGATTGAGGAACGAATAATCGATTAGATTTGGATAAAACTACACCAGATAACAGCCATTCAGATATACACAAAACTACACTAACACCAAGGAATACATACCCAGACATAAAGATGTATGATTTTCTTGCTGTATCAGGAGAAACATCAGAAACAGCTATAGGTCCTTAAAATAATTCAAGACAAATCGAGAAAACCTAGATCTGACAATAATTGCAAAATAACCAACCTTGAAGGAAGGGATCGAAGAACCAGAAACACCGCCATGGGGACGCAGTAGAGGGAGATCGGAATTCGCCGCCGACGATAGATCGAAGCGTGGGCCGAATACTCTGTTTCCGCCGCGATTTCCACCACCTGGTCTTAGACTCAACACCGTCTGATCAGCCTGCATAACTTTCAGATCCAAAACCTTTAAAATTCAATTCACACTGACTATCACCGGAACTAGTGACTCGTATACACGTCTGTGTATACAGATTTATTGTCACGTATATATTGATATACGTAACGACAAGGATAGAAGAAAGATGGGGAAGATAGACTTTAGAGAGAGAGTTCTGATTTTCCTCTCTCTACAGGGAGGAACAGAGGAGGCGAGGCAAGAGAGAGCGGGCGTATATATACGTAGAGAGGCGATGAAAAGAGTAAAACCCTTATCCAGGGGTCGATTTGGGGCGGGTATTTTTGGATATAAAATTATTAATCTTGCCATAAACGTCTTAGATTTGCAAATATTTTAAAATTTGACCGAAGTTGACAATTTTGCCCTTGAAATTATTCTATTATCACAAATTATTGGGTGCACCACTCGAAATTTAGACCCAATTTTAATTTTGACTTGCTCAAGTGCACCAAAAAACACTCTTATATTATAAATAATTAGTATATCATCGGTGTGTTACACACTATAAAATGAAAATAATTTAACTTTTATTTAAATATTCATTTACATCATATAATCTGTAATTTTTTTATACTTTTTTATATATTGATTTTTTGTTGAAATAAATTCTTTACATACTATATACAATTCTTTTTTAAATCATGAATAAATTCTTTATAAACTAAGTTAATTGTCTTTCTTTCTTTTCTTTTTTTGACAAAAGATAAAATTAGATACAAGATATGCATCTATCGAATAGACCATCCACAATGGCTGGTGGTTCTATTAATTTTCACAAAGCATTCTTGCAGTGCATGCCAACGTTTGCAACCCTATAACGACTCACCTTCTCCGGCTTGACTCTCATCTCTTTCCACTCCTCCATGAACATAAGTGCAGCAGGCAAAGTTCTCACATCATTCCATACCACTTCGTTCCTACTCCGCCAAATAGCCCACACAATACCCATGATACGCTCTACATCTCTATGACCAAACACTCGGGTAATTTTCATAAATAACTCAGTAAGACTTTCCACTTATAGACATAGTGCATCAATTCTTTCCCATAGATACCCAGCATCCCAATAGCCCTTTGCAAAAGAGCAATCAACAAATAAGTGCCATGTTGTTTCATTAAAGGGCACAAAGAGTCCATACATGGATACCATTTACTCAATTTTGCTCTAACAGCCACCCAACCTTTACACAACCTCCAATAGAAATGTTTAATTTGAGGTGGTATTTTAAGCTTCCATAAATGTTTCCAAGACGTACCCTGAAAATCCCAATTATCATGTATAACTCTCATAGCAAGATGGTATGCTGATTTTACCGTATAAACTCCATTATTAGAGAAATGCCAAATCAATTTATCCTCAGAACTAGTCAGACTCGGAGTTGTTTTCATAATCCTCTCCTTATCATTTGGTGAGAAAACCTCTTGAATCAAAGTTTGAACCCATTCTCGTGTGCCCGGAACATAGAAATCACTAATAATCATATCAACAAAGGTTGGAACAGGTTTCGTTTCAATATAAAACAATCTATCATTATCAAGCCACGAGTCATCCCACATGCGGACTCTATCTCCACTTGCCACCTTCCATCTCATCCCACGTTTCACAAGATCCATGGCCGTATGAAATCTCTTCCAAGTATAACTTGGGTTATTTCCCAATCGTGCATTGAAAAAATCACTGCTTGGAAAATATCGAGCTTTGAGAACTCTACCAACCAAAGCTCCTGGTTTCGAGTGAATGCGCCACACAAGTTTTCCCAACATAGCAATATTAAAAATATGAAGGTTTCGGAAGTCCATCCCTCCATCATTCTTATGCTTACAAAGTGATTCCCAATTTTCCAATTTCACACCCTTTTTCATATTCGAACCATGCCCCCACCAAAAGGAATTCATCATTCTTTGTAGTTTATCTAACAGTGTTGTTGGTAGTAGGAATGTACTCATACAATAGGCTGGAATGGCTTGAGCAGCAGCTTTTGATAAAATCTCCTTGCATGCTTTGGAAATTTTCTTCCCTCTCCATATTTGCAATCTCTTCCACAATCGATCTCTAATATAACGAAATATCTCAACTTTCTTGCGTCCAATAAGTGATGGCAACCCAAGATATTTACATGTATTCAAAGGCCGAGAAATTGATAAAATATTCTGGAGTTCCTCTTTCAAGGGTGGAGTCACATTCGAGCTAAAAAGAATACTAGATTTATCAAAATTTATTGCTTGTCCCGAGGCTTTCTCATAAAGGTTCAACACATTTTTCAGTACCCCACACTCTGCTGCACTAGCTCGACAAAAAAGTAGTGAATCATCCGCAAATAAAAGGTGAGATATTGAAGGTGCCCTTCTATTGATCGTACTCACATGTATAGAACCTCTTCTATTTTCCATTCGCAAAAGACTTGAGAGTCCTTCCGCACACAGAATGAAAAGATAAGGCGAAAGGGGGTCTCATTGTCGTAACCCCCGACCAGGTTTAATAGGACCCACCAACTCATCATTAACTAGGAAAGAGTAAAAAACCGTTTGAATACAAAGCCTCATCCATCGCAACCAGACATCACAAAAACCCATTTTTCTTAAAATACCATCCAAAAAACCCCCAATCAACCTTATCATAGGCCTTACTACTGTCAATTTTAATAGCGAAATCTTCATGCTTCCCTTTCATATTTCCCTTTATGGCATGCAAAGTTTCGAATGCTATTAGAACATTATCTTGAATTGACTTACCCGACTGAAAAGCTGACTGCGATTCATCAATCAAATGAGGGAGAACCAATTTGAGTCTATTACATAACACCTTGGACAAAATCTTATAAATCACATTACATAAAGAAATAAGGCGAAGATCACGAACCTTCTTGGGGTGTTCGCATTTAGGTATAAGAACCACAGTAGTACTATTAAGTTCAATAGGGAAAACATCTGATTCCAACCAATGAATATTGGCTTCCACAATAGTCGGAACAATTTTTCCCCAAAACCGCTTATAAAAGCTTGGATTGAAACCATCAGGCTCTGGAGCTTTGTCATTGTGCATCTGAGAGACTGCTAACTTAAACTCCTCCGGTTCAAAAGGGCGTGTTAAAAATTGATTGTCCTCCTAAGAAATACCCGAGTGGACAGCTGCGAGAACTTGATCGATATCCTGGATGTTGTCTGATGCCTTGAACATGTTGACAAAATATCTCTGAATAATATCATTCATTTCAGGTTGAGAAGTCACCCATTTATCATCATCTTGCAGACTCTGAATTCGATTAGCTTTCCTACGTGCAGATGTTGTTTGGTGAAAAAATCTAGTATTAAGGTCTCCCCCTTTTAACCAAAATATTTTTGCCATCTGCTTATGCATTTCTTCTACAACCAACAAGTTAGTCAGTTCTTTTTTAGCTTCCATCAGCTGATCATTATTAACTCCATTGTTTACCCTCCTCAACCTCTCAATCTTGTTCTCAAATCCCTCATATTTCGTGCATTCGCACAGGCAATGTGCCTTCCCCAATCCTCTAAGACCCCTGATGTAGTTTTCAACCTCTGAAGAACGAAAAGATCCTTGAAACCATCCCAGCTTCTATCCACTACATTCTTAAGATCTGGCTCATCTAGCCATTTATTCTCAAATTTAAATTTATGAAATTTAGGTACCCTGATTACAAACACGTCTAGAAGAATAGGATTATGATCCGAAATTAGTGCCACCAAATTTCTGAGTTGAGCTGTTGGAAATCGGTCATGCCATCTAGACGTACCCATCGCCCTATCCAACCGTTCTTCCAACAAATTAGTAGCCCCCTTCCTTTACTCCAAGTGAACGCATGCCCGATGAGGTCAATATTCACAAGATTGCAGTCTAGAACAGCTTCTTGAAAACCTCTATACATCCATCCAGGGTGCTCATTACCTCATCTTTTCTCCGTCTCAAAGAGTAAATCATTGAAGTCACCCATATGTTGGAGAATTAAACGCAGATCTATTCGGGATATACGCTAAATACAAATTTAAGCTCACAATTAATATCATGATTTAAACATAATTAAATCAAATAATTGTATACCCAACAACAGGCTTTGCATGCAAAACATATGAACATATAATATCACGTAAAGCCCTAAACATGCGGAACTAAGGGATTTAGTGAATTATACCTCTTGGAGAAAAGACAGTTTCTGAGACAAAAGACGTCATTTGTTCCCTTGGTGAAAAGGCACTTTCTGAGACAAAAGACGTCCTTTGAGATTGTCTGTGAGCCCTTTTGCTTTCGAAATCCTTCTCAATCACCGACTTGATTAACCTTAAAGGCCTTCTCAAGTATTCCCTTGTCCTTATTCGTACACCCGGTGGGAGGCCACACGAATAATCACAACACAAGGAAGAAAATAATTTTGTTGCCCAAGTACTCTGCAATTTTTGAAAATTGCTACCAATAATAATGTGTATTATTAAGTCTTGTATCATCTCAAATTTATAATGAGAATACAAGATCTTGAATATCTAATATTTCAAATCTTGATTATCATGAATATCAAATATTCTAATCTTGATAATCTTGAATACTAAATATTCAATTCTAGATATTTCTTTCTTCATACAATTTTCGAAAATATCACTTTTATTTTAATTTAATGAGATCTTGATTTTATTAAATATTCTTGTATTCAAGATACATATCTATTTTCCATAAAATCTCTCATCAATTAAAATAATGATAATTTTCGAAAAAGAACATCTAATTTGGGCCCAAAATATTTCTTTTATTTTAAACATCTTATTCATTGTTGGACATTTAATTGGGCTACTCGAGGTGTCTTTAGGAGAATTAAGATTGGACCTCATAATGAGCCTTGAATTCTAACATTGAGCCCAATGTCATTCAACACATTAACATTAATCTCACTCCACTATAGGATTATTGTTGCACTATCCATCTTAACCCATATTACAATCATATGACTCCCAGTCATTATTTCTCGTGTTTAAGATTCTCTTGTCTGTTAATTAATCAAGCCACTGAACGCTTTAATTAATTTAACATCTTAACCTTGGAGTAAGGACAACTCTTCTTTATCATCATACCGGAAACAAATTCCACTTACAAGATTTAGTATGACGAACGTTTAGAGCCCACCAAGGGGACTAATCATGTAAGACTCTCCAAGCACACGTTCATCTGTATTAAATCTTAGCAACTGTCATGTTCTCAATGGCGTCACCCAAGATGCAAAGTATTGAATTTTATTGACTCTCTACCCATAACAAAATAAAGTGCCACACACAATCCTATTTAAGGGACAGATGTTTAGAAATAAACGACCACTGAGGTCTAATTCTTCATCCCATAAATCAGTACTGAAGAATTACCTCTCTGTAGGTCCTCTTCAATGCATCATCATGCACTAGTGCAATCCCTTGGTCAAGATAAGCCAATCTGGGATCTACACATCAACCGTTTACCAATGGGGTGTTCAAATCTCATCTAGGTTGTGAATTTAGTACTTGTTACAAGAAACTGATAATGTGATCTTGCTGTGAGTTATCCGGGGATCACCACATTTATCTATAGTGTAACTTGTACTATTATATGAATGGATTGCAATAAATAAATAACATTCATATTTATCTAAAGCACAGTGATAAAAGATTTATTTCAGATAAAGCTCAAAGATTCAGTTTAGTTATACAAAGTAAAAGCATACTTTCTAGTATAACCCTAACACCATACACATCCATGGTAAGGCATTACATTGGCAAGTCGTCGAAGGAGATTCCATGACAAACTCCTATGACTAGACTCCGGATAACCCTAGAAACCCTTGAACCTCCATGGCCCAATAGATTCATTAATAGTTATATCAATGTGATTTTGTGAATAACTATTAATACTGCACTTAGAGGAATTATTCCAGAACAAACAAAGTCCACCACTCCTTCCCACACAGTTAACCGAAAACATACAATCATAACGTAAACAAACTTTTATTTCATCAATTCTAGTCGAACAAGAAATAGTTTCGCTCAAAAAAGTACATCGGGGCTTATGAGTGCGAACTAAGTCGCGAAGAAAGGGAACTGCGGCTGGGTGACCCAACCCCCTGCAATTCCAACTTAAACATATCATTGATATCGGTCGGCCTGTTGATCGGGACCAGCCGTTAAAAAATGGTTATGTTCATCAATGGTGTTCTCTTTCTCCTCCTCCATTTCATATTCAGTTTCATTAGTCATGGGTGCTTTGTCCTTCTCAATGGTGGTAATCCTCATTGTAGCAGCTTGCATACTCTGGATCATCTTCCTCTTTTTAGGATCGAAGCTTTCATTTTCAACTAGAATTAATCCTCCAGATCTTTCCTTAAAATTTGGATTATCCGTCATCCTATCAAATGCATGAGGTTTTGAACTTGATTTTGAATTTACCACAATCAAGGGATTAGCTTCACGTTCCCCGGATTTCTCGCCTATATCGTGATCTTCACCATGATCGGAGTTATCTCCACTTGCGAATTTCCAATCGTCGTCCTTACCTTTTCTTAGCCACCGGTCTCCCGCCATTGATCTCGTCTGCCACTCCATAACCTTTAGTTCAGGCCCCCAACCCCTAGTCATTTCTCCATCGTTAGAATCAAAAGCCACATCACAATAACTCTCTGTGTGATCTATTTTCACGCAAATGAAACAAAACATATTTAACTTTTCATATTGAAAAGTAACCTTTTTCGAATTACCATTCGAAAGCTTTATGAGTTTCCACCATTTAAGAGGGAGGGTGGAATTAATCTCCACCCTTATGCTCATAAAGTTCATCCAAACAAATCCTTTATTTGATCCATCGTACTCCATAAATCATCCAAGGAAATTGCCAAGCATCTTCCCCATTTTCTCCGTGAAACAGCCTGCAGGTATATTATTTGCCCTAACCCTAAATGGAATTTTAGTGAGGGGGACAGTCTTAGGATTCTCACCAAAAGATAATCTATGAATAAGAAGGAGATGATTCCCAAAAGTCCACGACCCCCTCTTTCATTACCCTCTTAACATCTAAAGCATGAAAGAATTGACATATGATACGACCATCACATATCTCTCTGATCGACACCCCCTTCTTCGGCCTCCACACACTGGCCATACGGCTACACAGGATATTGAAGTTTGTAGATTGCTCTGTTAGAAATCGATCGACTATGCATAACTCGGCATCAGCCACATTCTCTTCAATGTCGTCTAACTTTATTATGAGTTTGGCGTCCTCTTCTGTTGCCAGTGATAAATTTTCCATCGAATTTTCCATTGATCTCAAAATGTACGCAGAAAAAAACCCTAGGCTCTCAACGAAGGAGAGGTTTAAATAGTTTTTAATTGTCTTTTTTCTTTATATATATGTTTTTGTTACTTTGGACGCAATAACATAAAGTTATCCACGATTAAAAACCGATTTCTTCCAAAAATTTCTCATGTTCAATTTTTGTGACAATGTTGCTGCACAAATTAAATTAAATTATTTTATGTTTTGTATAGTTTTTTTTGTCGGTAAATGTTCCAAACCAACCTTATATATCCCTTAATTCGTTGCCAAAGGGTATCGAACTCAAGTCCCTCACTCAAGTGACGAGCCCGGTAGTCAGGTGAGCTAACCCACCTGGTTATGTTTTGTAATAGTATGTGATAAATATTATTATATAATTTTATTTGGGTAATCAAAATTATGAGTTCAATTTTAATTAAATGTATATGGTCTACCTCCACTAATCTTTTATTCAATTCTTTTAATATATGAATTTAATTTATGTCATGGTAATATATATATATATATATATATATGAGTGTAATAATATTAACAATATTATCACTAATATAAACACAAATTGATGTCATAATTTAATAAAACTCACATTATAAAAAGAATTCTTAAATCCAACTCACATAATTATTATTAATAGAAAAAAATTAACTTTAAAATATATATTTAAGATTTAAGTTTTATTAAAAAAATTCAATTAATGTAAACTTCAAGATATACATGAAGAATTCAAATTTAAGATAAAAGAATGATTATTGATTTAATATGGAGTGTATTAAATATAGGCTGTAAATTATTATTATTGAGCTTAAAATGTAGAGAGAAAAAATTCTTTTGTATTTGTTGAACATATTATAAATTTCTTGATATGTATTTTTTTAATTTACTGAAATGATTATGTCCTTTCAGGACTGATTTTGGATTTTGGATATGGATTTGGGTAACTTTTTTCAATATACTCAATGTTCAAATTTTCAATTATTTCCTTTTTTTTTAATATAGATAATTTTTTTTTTTATAACCGTGTGTTACATTTCAAATAAAATTTAGTATAAGATATTTTAGTAGATTTTACTTTTCACACATATACTCTAGTACTAATCATACGCATGTAAGTATAAATGTGTTTCTTAAACAAAACAATGAAAAAAATAAATTATAATGGGACGAAGAAAATACTAAACAATATATTGACAAACATATAATTTAAAAAATACTTAAATATTAACTACAGTAATTATTTTTTCAATAAATTGGTTTTGGTCCATAAAAAAAGTGTATTGAAATTTAAGTTAATTACTAATTATGAAATAAAGACACAATTAATTTATATAAATAAATAAAAAAACAACTAATACTAAATGATTACCATGGCAATTATCTAAATACAGAGAAAAATATTTTCATAAAAATGTTCTTGTAATGAATTTTTTCTCTTGGGGACGTAGCAGAGGAAGATCGGAATTTGCCGCCGACGATAGATCTAAGCGTGGGCCAAATACTCTGTTTCTGCCGCGATTTCCATCACTTGGTCTTAGACTCAACACCGTCAGATCAGCCTACATAACTTTTAGATCCAAAACCTTTAAAATTCAATTCACATTGACTTTATCATCGGAACTAGTGACTCTATGTATACGCGTCTGTGTATACAGATTTATTGTCAGGTATATATTGATATATGTAACGATAAGGATAGAAGGAAGATGGGGAAGATAAACTTTAGAGAGAGAGAGAGAGTTCTGAGGAGGCGAGGCAAGAGAGATGGGGCGTATATATGTGACTATGTGTAGAGAGGCGATGGAAAAAGTAAAACCCTTATTCAGAGTCGATTTGGGTGGATATTTTTGGTATATAAATTTATTAATCTTGCCATAAACGTTTTAGATTTGCAAATATCGTAAAATTTGACGGGAGTTGACAATTTTGCCCTTGAGATTATTCTATTATAAATAATATAAATAGTCATTTCTGCATTGAACATCTTTTTTGGTGAAGGATAAATCTAATAAAGTCACCGTTTGTAAGATATTTCATTATGATATGAAATTATATCATAAAATTTATAGGTCACTTATAAATAATTTTAGCGTCTATTTGTTTAGGATTTCGTAAAATTTTAAAAGACTTTTTTCTATAGAAAAAGTTGTTGATATTTATTAGAATTTTAAGATTTTTTAAAGAGTCCATTAAAATTACATGGTATTCATTCAAGATTTTTTATTATTTAAAAATAATTTATTTGTTATTTAAAATATAAGAATTTTAAAGAATCGTTGGGTTGATTGATTTTGATGGACTTTTTATTGTATTTTATAATAAAGGAAAAATTACAAAATGGTTCACAAAATTGACAATAATTACAAAATGGTTTTGTGTAGAAAAAATATGCTTCTGTACAAGAAAAAAGTACACTTTTGTGCAAAGATTATGAACCAATTTGTAATATAGTTACTCTTTTAAATCAATATGTGAATGCCCCTGTTATAAATACCAATATTCTCATCCAAACTCATCAAATTTCAGAGGACTTTCTGAATTAGTGATTTTATTTAAGCTCAAATTAATTTATATATGATTATTTATTTTTAAGACCTAAAATATTTTAAACCTTACATTTTCATTACTGCATTTATATTTAATTCGATGGTTACTCTTATTAGTCGTAGTAATAACTTCAATGATAGAGTAACGACAGTACCAAGGGCTAATATAATATCATATATATATATATATATATATATATATATATTAGAATAAATAAAAATAAATATATATATACCCTTATATTCATTAAATACTTGAGCAATCAATCCAAGAGTAGCTTTGAGAGTTTTGAAGTGATGCTAAAAGTTCTATAGAGATTTTTAGAACTATTCTTTTCTTAACAACTTTCTAGGTCCTGGTGGTGTAGTATATCTAAAGGGTATTTCTTATACATGTATCTCTAATGTTTTATATCAATAAAATTTCTTTTACCGATATAAAAAATATATAAAAACGAAATTATGAAATCAATTAGAATGCTCGATTTTAAAATTCCTCCATTCTCATTATCTCTGGCATAAAGAAATAATCTCGACCTTATATTTTTTAGTGTGTATTATGTGTGTAACAATTTGGCTCAACTCAAATTGTCGACAAATGGATAGTTCGGATCGAATTACAATTTGGATCAAGTCAAAATTGATAGACACGGGTTCTATTTTCTGTGTGTATGACACACATAATACTTTGCATATATTTTAAGTGTTTTAATCTTGACTATACATTTTAATATTATACATATATTTTATTAAATCTTATAAATATATTCATAATATCAAATCTTTTATCTAATTTTGTAATCTCAACTGTTTATCTTAATTTATATACTTCTATAAATTCATCTCTATATACATTATTATTCTCACCTTTTAACCTTATTTCTTCATGCGTCTCTTGTTTCTTCTTATTTCTCTTCTAATTTTCTTATTTATCGTATTCTAATATTTAAATTGTTTATATCTCTTTTTATGTTTGATTTTTTTATAGGTTCATATTTTACATATAATAATTTGGTGAAATAATATTTTTTTCTATTGCTACACAATTTTCGTAGTTTTCTTTTGGAAGTAGTGTTAATTGTTACAATTGCAGATCTATTCATCTTTGAATTTTGACAGATTGATAGCTATTTTTCTAATTTGTACAAATAGTAAGATTTGCCCATGTGTGTAATTAATTTGCCCTCTATTGTAAATAAAATAAAGTGGGGTCTTTAACTGTAAATAGAGTTTTAAAAGTGTCTTCAAATGTAATAAATCCTATTATATATTGAATATGTAATTAGGTAATATCTTTTGGTGAATTGTGGATTTTCAAACTGAAGCCAAATTTTAGCTCCATTTCTAGGTGTAAGATAGATTTCGAAGGACTGTTGTTTCATATGGATTTTGAAAGATTGTTGTTTTCAAATGAGTTTTCAAGGACTTTTTAGTGGTTTTTCATTCAAACTCATAAGATTTTAGAGGACTTTTAAAATGATTGTTGAAGTTCATATACGTTCATAGTGGGATGGGAGGGTTTGACTCATGATTTCAAGCTACTAAATGATGCTATAATAAAGTGCGGCACAAGGGAAATACTTAATTTTTATTTTTTTATCGGTAAATGTTAGTTGTTAGTAATTAGAATTTAGTTCACCAAGTCCCAAATACTCCAAGATTTTTCTCCAAGCCACTTTATATCTCTCTTAATTCGGTCACAAAGGGAACCAAACTTGGGTCACTCATGTTATTATTATTATTAGTAATATTATAATACTAATATTGTATATTACATGTGCAATTAGGTAAAAAAAATTATGGATTGTGGATTTCCTAACCAACGCTAGTTTTTAGCTTCATTTCAAGGTGTAAAATATCATCTACAAAATTCTGCAGGTCGGGGCAATGACCCTGAAAATGAGAAACAATTGTTTGATATTCGTCATGTGTCTTTAAAGATTATGATTGAGAGAATATCTGGTGTTTTTAAATCAAGATTCAAAATTTTTAAGTTAGCATCTCTATTTTTATTTAATAGATAAACAAAACTTGTATTAGCATGTGCAACTCTACATAACTTTTTTGCAAAGACTATCGTTCTGATGAATTTCCAATTTAATTGATGGACGTACCTTCATTTTTAATATAGCAATTAATGAAGACCACGACTTTGAGCCTATTATTCAAACCTAAGAGTAAGAGCGGCAAGACGTTAATGTAGGAGGATGTTGTTAGTGGATCCAACTATTAATGATATTAAATGCTATGGCTATTTAAGGATCCTAAATTAATATTTATGAAGAATGATTAGAGATTAAGAGAATATTTGACTAAACTTATTTTAAACATCTTTTATGTTATTTTAAGAGCTTATAAGATGTTATTTTAAAGCACCTTATAATTGTACCATGTTTTGAGATGGTCTTATACAAGACAAAATCTATTTTTATTTAGAGTAAGTCTCTTGTGCACCAATTGCACCGTGCAACTTAAATATATTTTTAAATAATTATACTCCCTCCGTCCCAGACCAATTTGCACACTTTCCATTTTGGGTTGTCCCAAACCAATTTGCACACTACTTAAAAGGGAAACATCAATTTGCGTGCACACTTACAAAACTTTCCACACATTTACCCATACACCATTACTTTATTTAAAAAATATATTTTCCTTAAACCGTGTGCCATCCCATGGGTGCAAATACCCCTGGGACGGAGGGAGTATTTGTTATTATTAGATAAGACAATTAAAGGCTCATCAATGACATCAACAAAAAAAACCACTTCAAGTCCAAGCTCAACAAGACAGACTTGACAAAGCACCTTGCATTTACTTATCTGCATTTAGGGGGTGTTTGACTGAGCTTATAAGCTCTTTAAAATATTTTATAAGTTGTTTAAGAGCTTATAAGATGTCTTAGAGTGTTTAATAAAATAAGATGTCTAACAACTTATAAGTTTTTAAAATAAACTCATTATATCATACAAGATGTAAAAAAATAATTTATGATATACTAATTTATTTTTCTCAACACCTCCACCTCCACCCACCCGTCTCATCCCAGACCCCGCTACTACTTCATAACTTCTACGGTTCTACCTCAACATAATAAATAATAAAATATAAAAAAAGATAAATAAAATAAATATTTGATGTGTAAGATAAAATTGATGTGATTGATACTGAATTGTGTATTTGAATGGAGGAGATTTCTACATCAAAAAAATAGATGGAATGGGAGTAAATCCATCACCAATTCACCATCCGGATAGACACATCCTTAAATAAACACTCATATGACCTTGTTTGATTAGGGACAGGCACATCACTCATCCCATTCTATTTTGGATGTGCATATCCTCCATCTTCATCTCACTCTACTTTCACGCAGCCCAATACAATCAAATTAACACTTTTAATCTTATAATATCAACTTTGATTTGTCATAAAGTAAAATGTTTCATCCACCCCACATCCCCATCTTTAACCAAACACTAAGGTTGTGTTTATTTTGTGAATTAAGTGTGCGGATCAAGTTAAGATTTTAGAATCTAGAGATTTTGAGTAAAATATAAATAATAAATTTATCTGTTTATTTTGAGATTTGAATAGGGTGAGATTTAACTTTATGTCAAATTGATATTAAGTTTGATAGGTATTTGTAGGATAAATTTTATAGGTATTTGTAGGGATGAATTGAATATGAGCTTTGAAAACTAGATTCTAAATCTCAACCTCGTATGGGACGAGGAGCGTGTAAAGTCCTAAGTTCATCTGTGTTAAACCCAAAATAAACACAACTTAATTACTATTCACTAAGATTGTATTTATTTTGGAATTTAAGAGTGCGGAGCAAGTCAAAGTTTTAGAATCTAGAGATTTTGAGTAAAATATGAGTAGTAAATATATGTGTTTGTTTTGGTATTTGAAGAGCAACACTTGTATAGAAATTTCTAACGTAGAAATCTTACTAAAAAAGGTAAAAGGACAGCGCTGCCCGTATGGGGGGTTACCAATTCTCGCTGCATAAACTTCGGGCCAAAGGCGAATGTTAATTGGCATATTCTCGCAGCTATCCTCTTTTTCTTTTTCTTTTTTATTTGAAAGTAATATATTGATTTAATAAAATTCAATTAATATTATGTTACAAATTTAATATTTCGCTCTCAGACTATGTTACTACATAAACAAAAATGTGTTGCTAAAAAGCAAAATATGTGTTACTTAAAACAAAAAATTAATTTTTTGTACTTTTAAAGTAACTATAAAGAGAATATGTAGCTTTGCAAAAATAAAATATATGTTACTCCCTCCGTATTTCTATAAGTTGCTCGTTGCTTTTGGACACACGAATTAAGGTAAAAGTGAAAAAGTATAAGTGATGTGATGGAAAAGTGAAAAAATATAAGTGATATGATAGAAAAAGTGAAAAAGTATGAGTGATGTGATGGAGAAAAGTGAAAAAGTAATGAAAATAGTGTAAAAAGTATTGAAAATAATAATAAAGAAGTGAATAGTAGTTTCCAAAAAAGGTAAAAAAATAATGAGCAACTTATAGAAAGACGGACGAAAATGGCAACATGAGCAACTTATAGAAAGACAGAGGGAGTACTTGATTTCTTTTTTATTCTTTTTATTAATTTATGTTTATAATATGTTGTTAATATACTAGTACATCTTTTAATACTTTATATATGTTATATAAGTACAATATATATTTTTTTAAGGACAAATAAATATTTGTAAATATTGTAATACTTTAACACACATTTGCTCTAATTGTAACACAAATTTGCTCCACAGTTTTGTGTTACTATATGGGCAAATGTGTGTTACTTTAAGGAGAAAATGAATTTTGATAAGAATAAATATGTGTTTCTTATTTATTCATCATCCCCTTAAAATCTAGGTATATTGAATCATGTAATAATACACTTTTTATAATTTTATATGTGTTATTATATGAAAAAAACAATTATTTCTATAAATAAATAATATATTTGTAAAAAAATAATATTTATTCTTATAGTAATGCACATTTACTCATTATATTATATAAAAATATTTATATCTATAAAAATAAATGAATATATGTAAAAAGAATAACATTTTATATGATAGTAACATAAATTTACTCCTCATTTTGTGTTACTATATGGGCAAACGCATGTTACTATGAGACGAAATGAGTTTTTATAAGAATAAATATGTGTTTCTTATTTATTCATCTTCCTTTTAAAATCTAGATATATTGAATCATGTAGTAATATATTTTTTTTTCTATTTTATATGTGTTGTTATATGAAAAATAATTATTTCTATAAAAATAAATAATATATTTATGAAGAACTAAGGAGGAGCTTGTTTCAAATTCGTCAATGGTAATGAGAATGAAATTTCATTGTCCTCCTTTACCCTTACATATGTAAAATGAGAGTTTGTGTTCATGGTGATTACATCATTAATGTTGTGCTCCAATTTTGGAAAAGTTCACAAAAAAAAAATTGTTGTTGGTTGTGGTATGAGGGATTGATTGAGGAGAATGATTATAAGGTGAGATGAAGTTAATCAAATGAGGGTAATGATTACCTTATTTAGGAGAAAAACAATGATATATACCTCATTTGTTCTCATTATATATGATAATTACTATGTGTATATCTTCATTTCCATTACCATTGAAGAATTGTTTTACCAAGCGCCCCCTAATATTTATTCTTATAGTAAAACATAATTTACTCTTTATATTATACAAAAAATTAAAAATATTTATTCTATAAAAATAAATGAATATATGTAAAAAGAACAACATTTTATATGATAGTAACATACATTTGTCTTAATTGTAACACACATTTGCTCCACATTTTGTGTTACTATATAGGCAAATTTGTGTTAATATATGGACAAATATATGTTTTTAATTTAATCATTATATCTTGAAATCTATGTATATTGATTCATGTAATAACAAATTTTTTATAATTTTATATGTGTTATTATATGAAGAAATAATTATTTCTATAATAATAAATAA
The DNA here is from genome assembly GCA_026898435.1 of Prunella vulgaris. Lineage (NCBI taxonomy): Eukaryota > Viridiplantae > Streptophyta > Magnoliopsida > Lamiales > Lamiaceae > Prunella > Prunella vulgaris. The sequence continues at coordinate 70,632 of JAPKLY010000282.1, read as the reverse complement.
ATATTTGTGAAAAAATAATATTTTTCTTATAATAACACATATTTTGCTCTTATATTATATGAAAAATTATTTATTCTTTAAAAATAAATGAATATATGTAAAATAACAACATTTAATATGATAGTAACATAAATTTTATCTTTCAGTAACACACATGTGCCTATATAGTAATACAGTTTAGAAGCGAACTTTTAAATTTATGATATAATATTACTTGATTTTTTTTACTAACACATTAATTAAAAAAATTATGTGGTTAAAAAAAGAAAAAGAAAAAGGAAAGTAAATGAAATACCTGGGAAGGACAGTTAAATAAAAGAGAAAGTAAATAGAAAGTAAATGAAATACCTGGGAAGGGCTTTGGAAGGTTAGGCCTTGTGCGAGAATTAAGTACTGCCTCCGTCCCAAAGATGTTTTCACCTTTGGGATGACACAATTTTTAAGAAAAGTAGAGTGTTGTGTAAAGTTATATTATTAAAATAATGTGATTAGTTGGATTATGGGGATAAAGTTAAAGTAATGGTTTCCATTTATAGGGTGTGAAAACAATTGTGGGACAGACGGAAAAGGAAAGTGTGAAAACAATTATGGGACGGAGGGAGTACAATTCTCCTGGAAGGGTATCTCCGTCTATTTTCTCTATTTTAAGTTTACTTTTAGTAATTTCTACGTTAAAAAATTATATATAAGTTTTTGTCGTATTTGAATAGGTAGAGATTTAACTTTATATCAAATTAATATTAAATTTTATAGATATTTGTTGGTATTCATACGATAAATTTTATAGGTGTTTATAGGTGTTGATTGAATATAGAATTTAGAAATTAAATATCCAAATCTCAAATTCATATAAAACAAAAAATACAAAATCCTAAATCCGTGCATACTAAACCCAAAATAAACACAACCTAAATTACCTCATTCATAATTTTTCATTTTCATCCCCATATCATCCACCACCATACCAAACAAACACACCCAAAAGGATTAAAATCAACACTTTAGAAGAAAGAGGTCATATGAATGTGGCCCAATATGATGTGTCGGATAAGGGCCCGACTATATACCCCTCCAATTTTATGAGACACACCTACATATATTATCAAATATTTATTTTATTTATTTTAATATTAAAAAATTGAATTAAATATACATTAATTTTAATACATTCATAAAAATATAATTGTTAAATACATATTTATCTTAATTTGCCGCCGTCTTCCATCAATTCATTATTCGATGTTACAAAATGAAGAAAATATATATATTTATAAAACGGTAAAATTGTTGCAGAAATTTAGAGATTGATCTGCAGGGCTTGAAAAAATTATTGTGCGGTTGGAAAATGGGGGAATAGAAGAAGGCTCAGTTAATACGTTGGAAAGGAGTAAATTAAAATACTCCCCCCCGTTCCACTATAAGTTGCTCATTTTGCCATTTTCGTCCGTCTCACTATATGTTGCTCATTTGCTTTTTTTTTTACCTTTTTTGGAAACTACTATTTACTTTTTTATTATTATTTTCAATATTTTTTACACTCTTTATTTTACTTTTTCACTTTTCTCAATCACATCACTTATACTTGTTCATTTTTTCCATCACATCACTTATACCTTTTCACTTTTATCTTAATCCGCGTGCCCAAAAACAACGAGTAACTTATAAGGGAACGGAGGGAGTAATTTTTTTTATAAAAAAAAAAAGCAAATTAGGTGTATCTTGGAGGGGTATATAGTCATAACCGCTGGATAATTTTTTAGGCCCAATATGATGTGTCCGATAAATATTTTAGGCCCAATGTGATGGGTCGAATAAAACTTTTAGGCCCAATTGCTTAGGAATGCCTCTCTCTCTCTCTCTCTCCAATTGCTTATTCCAGTGAGCATACTCATCCATCCTATCCCCTACTGAAACCAACCAGCGATGTCGTACGCACCTTCTCACCCGAGAAATTCTTCCGCTACCACCACCACCTCTATCCCAATCCACAATCCCAATTTTCCTTCTATTCCCCGCCCCAAGCACCTCAATCTCCCCTCCAAACCCCCCACTATTTCTCTCCCTACCCCCCTCAAATCGCCGGAAAATTACATCCCTCCGGTCATTTCTCCCGCCCCTTCCGACGAATCCCAAATCCATGAAACCCTCCTCTACTTGGACTCCCTCGGCGTCGACTCCTTCTACTGCCTCAATTCCCACCCTACCCTAATCTCCGCCCCCGTTTCCCAAATCAAATCCACCGTCGACTTCCTCCTCTCTCTCCGCATCACCACTCATGATCTCCGTCGCATTTTCCAAATGTGCCCGGAGCTGTTGACCTCCTCGACCTCCAAGACCGTTATCCCCGCCACCACTTTCCTCCTCCGCGAGGCGCGCGTGGAAGCCGCCGACCTCCGCTACGTCATCCACCGCCGTCCCCGCCTCCTTACCTGCAGCGTTGAGCGGCAGCTCCGCCCCACTCTCTACTTTCTCCAGGGCACCATCGGCATCGATAACGTCGGCAAGTGGGCCTCGCTTCTATCATGCTCTGTGGAATCCAAATTCATCCCCCGCATCGATTACCTCCAGAAAATTGGGTTTTCGTACAGGGACACCATCATAATGTTCCGGAGGTTCCCAGCTCTGTTCTGTTACAGCATTAAGGAGAATTTTGAGCCCAAGTTTGATTACTTCGTTGTGGAAATGGGAAGGGAGTTGAAGGAATTGGTGGCGTTCCCACAGTACTTCTCATTTAGCTTAGAGAAAAGGATAAAACCGAGGCACAGAATGTGCGTGGAGAAGGGCCTCTGCTTGGCATTGCCTACTCTGTTGAAGTCGTCGGAGGTGCGGTTCCGGGAGAGGTTGGAGGTGTGCTATAGTTCGTCTTTGCCGGTGAGAACTTCCCCCCTCTGGTGCTAGATGTTAATGTTACTTGTTGTGAATGATCATATTCAAATCATGATTGCTAAAATTGTGGATATCACCAAGTGTTTGTGAATATGTCTGACTGTGCCACCTGCTGCTTCTATGGAAACATAAGATTTGGAAAACACCATATAACATTAGCACAATATTTCAGATAGCACACACACTGCACAGTCCTAAATTTATATAATTGAGATACCAAATGCTTAAAAACTTGGCACTAAATTAGATTTAGCCTTTGGTATCTATAGCTCGAGTGATTAGAATTCCACTGTCTATAACCAAGAGGTCGTGAGTTAATCAATTACTGCCTATGATCAATTATTCTTGAGAATCACTTGCTCAACAGTTTCTCAAAAATTCGAACCAACATAGTCCAACGAGCCTCATACACCGGAGCACCAACTTTTCAAGTCTAATATCGCCTCTCAACAAAAACTTTAAGGTCTCGTTCGGTTCAATGGACAAGATAGATTAGTGAAGATTATAATATAAAGATTGTTATTTGTGAGTTAAATAGTATGTTTGGATTGATGGATTAAGATAATTGATAATGTAAGATAATTTCATTTTGAATGTTTGGATCGTAGAATTAATAATAAAAAAATATGCAAATGACAATTTTGCCCTCATTTTATAAATAAAAATGAAGTAAATTGTGGCCTTTTTTCCCCAATATAATAATGTTATCTATCATTCACAAGATAAGTTGAATTTTAGTCTTGAGTTTTTATTAATTTTGTGCTTTTGTTCATTAAATCGAACTTCAAATTAGATAAGATAAATTTAATTTATCCCAGTTTATCTAATTAACCAAATGAGGTATGAGAAACTGGAAATAGGTATAGTAATCTCAGCTATCTTCAGTTGGGGAGACCATGATGACTAGCATCTTTATATTAAGGGAAAATTGCAAGCAGACTAAGACCAAGTTTTCAACACCTTGACATTTGGTGAAATGCAAATTCTTGAGAATGGATCCTCTGTTGGGCAATAAAACCAGTAAATTGTGTTGGGGAGTAAAACGCTGACGTATTATTAATATATTTTCTTTTTTCTTTAAATTTTGACCAAGTTATAATTTTTTTATCTACCGTGATAATGAGCTTAAAAAGGAGGAATATTTAACCATACGTCAGCGTTTTACTCCCCATCACCATTTGCTGGTTTTATTGCCCAACAGAGGATCCGTATCCCAAATTCTTTGGTGCAGCTTCTAACACCTGCTATGATAATTAATTAGATTGCATTCAAAGAAGTAACACAAGGAAAATATTACTAAAAATTACTCCCTCCATGATAATAATAAAAATGTTTCTCGATCTTCAACTTTTTTAAACTTTTAGACATGGTATTCGAAGGCACAATGCGAAGCCCTCCAATTGAGGACAAACCGACACAGTTCGGTTTAACGAGCATTCCCTCATTGCGATATATATGCATCAATACTGAACTCTTGAGCTGATTTCAGAAAGGAGGTTGTAAATTACAACCCACAAGAGAGAGTTCTCTTACTGATGAAGCCTCTTCCAATTTTCCATTACTTCATGATCCGGGTCATAATTCAAACTTATTTTCAATTCTTCTTTTTAGGGGTGCTTGTTTCAAATTCTTCAATGGTAGTGGGAATGAAATTTCATTTTGCTCCTTTACCCTTACATATGTTGAATGAGAGTTTGTGTTCATGGTGGTTACATCATTAATGTTCTGTTCCAATTTTGGAAAAGTTGACAAAAAAGAATATTGTTGGTTATGGTACGTGGGATTGATTGAGGATGATGATTATAAGGTGAGATGAAGTTAATTAAATTGGGGTAATGATTATTTTATTTAGGAGAAAAAACAATGTTATATACCTCATTTGTTCTCATTATATATAATAATTACTATGTGTATATCTTAATTCTCATTACCATTGAAGAATTATTTTACCAAGTGCGAAGTGCCCCCTTATTTTTCGCAGCAAACTGCACCCACAAATCTATATCACTAGCTAATGCCGAATTAACAGACATATTAAATATCAACTTTTTAAGGATTAATGTCAGTTTTAGAAGCTTGGCATTTGGCTATGGTGAAGCAATTTTTTCCTCTGCAACTCGTCAAACACTTGATATGACAATACAATAATATATATATATATATATTTTTAAGGGAGTACTTACTTGAATGGAAAAGAAGTAATAATAAATGGGAATGACAAAAAGAGCCACTGCGGATAACATATGCAATATACACCAGCTAATGCACAGAAGCTTACAAATTTAGTTCGTTGGCTTGAAAGTTATCGTGGCATGGACCAACAATGCATTCTATACATTGCCAACGAGCAACTGCACACATTGAAGCAGAAGGAAACATGATCAACAACTATTCTGAAATAAATGTCCAAATTCACACCAAGCAAATCATCAATAAGTATTACTATGATTTTATTATGTTAATTCTCTCTATTAACAATCATGTAAAACATATGTAAATATTGAAGAGAAAATGAACCTCAGAGGAATATACTGATAAAGCTAGATTTTCAACATTTTGGACCGTTGGTAGGATTTGCCTCGATGGTTCTCCAAGTCATTCTTGACGTATTGGGTCATCAAAGCTAAGTGTTGCATCAGTTAAAAGATGATATGTTTGTAAATACACACTTGATGTTGTTTAGTTAGAGATTTTTGGAGGTGGAGAATGGTAATCAAAGATATAGAGTGTGTTTTGAAAGACTCTACTATGACTTTAATTCTAAAAAACTAAGGGTGTGTTTTGTTTAATGGACTAAATAGGCAATCCCACAAACACAAGATTATTCCTGTCACCCTAAGGATACTACTATAGTTCAATTATTTGAGAGGTATGACTTTCATTCTATACTATTTTCATTCCTTAATTATACCAAGCACCACTTAGAATAAAAAAACATCCTGAAATTTATAACGTTTCAAGATTTGGACAACAGATTCTCAATATTGTATCCTATGATGGCTCTTCGGACTCAAAATGTAAATGCTTCTCGATCTTCAGCTTTTTTAAACTTCTAGATTGGATATTCACTTGCTCACAGCCTCACAGTTTTCTGTAAGGTGCAGTTCAAATACTTTCATACGAGGACTACCCGTTAGAATTTGGTATTCAATGAAGTAGAAACCACCTAGTGAAAATTCTTGAGTTCATTCCAGGTGCGAGGTTCATAGATTTGAATACTACACCAAATAAGTAATAATATTTTTTGTCGATGTGCACATATGCGGGCACCATGGAGCATTGTATACATCTCTCTGCCTACATATCAGTGCATCATCTTAATCCGTAACTTTCACTACAAAAAAAACCACATTTTAGCAACTGATTTATGAACCCATTTTTGGTCTCAAAATATGTTATGAGACCGATTTGTGACCATCTAGAGATGGTCGCTAAAACATGAGTTGCTAACTTTAGCGACTGACTATTGATGACATTCTCCAAGCAGCAATCGTCTACGCGGTCTCAATATTTTGCGACTGTTTTTATCTGGTCGATGATTTATTTGGGTCATGACCTAAATGAGTGTTATTTTGCGACCGCTCAAGGCGATCGTAAAATATAGTGACTGCCTAAAGACGGTCTCAAACTTTGCAGTTTTTAATTTAATTATATAATATTAGTGATCGACATTAACTGTCGCTACATTCAATTTTTCTAGTTAATTTATTTGAAAGGGTTTCACTTAATTTTTTGTGGTTATTGTTGATTAGATCCCTATCTAATTATGTTTCTTTTTGTTAAAAATTATAGCAATTAACTTACTGAGTATAAATTTTTGGGGTGTTTATTTGTAATTTTTTATGCAAATGTTTTAGGCGTTTCTACAATTTAGTTTGAAGATTATACAAATTTCCAAATGTTTTTGCAATTTAGTTGATGAATATACAAATTTTTAGGATTTTATGCAATTTTTACATGTTTATGTAATTTAGTTTGATGAATATACAATTAATTTTTTACAAGTTTATGCAATTTAGTTTGTTCTATAATGTAATTTTTTTTTATTGATATGTAAAATTAAGAAGTGGCTCAAATAATTAAAGATAGAAATCAGTAAAAAAAAATTGAATATCAATTTAAAAATAAATATGATTGGAACCGGATTTGAAATAAACTTGAAACAAATTAAAATACATTTGTAGAAAATAAATTTCAAATTTTAAAATGGTTAATGAAATAAAAAATATTAAAGAATAATAAAAAAAATTTATTACAATAAAATTTAAATTTAAAATCAAATTAAGAAAAAAAGAGAGGCAGCAGATTGAAAAGACAGTCTCCTGCACAAATAATTTATTGAGGCATATAAATTTTTAGTGGAGAAAAAATGGGTACGCATACAAAATGTATAAAATATGAAAGTTGGGAAAATAGTGGCCATTTGATAGTCTAAGTAAGAAAATAACTCAAGATAAAATATTTTCACCCTCTGGACTAACAAATGGAGCCTTTGTTTATAATTAAAAAAATAAAGTGTTATATATGCATGTATATAAAATGCACTCTTAAAATTTTTATGACGGGGGTGTTTGATTTTTAAAATTAGAATAGACTCTAAAATTAGAATAGACTCTATATGCATGTATATTAAGTTTATTAATTTACCCTAAATAATTGTGGTAATCTATGTTTTAAAAAGCGGAACCGGACGTTGAACCGGACACCTTAGAAATTTTGGTCGGACCGGGTTCGATCGGTCGGACCGTAAATAAAGCGGTTGAGCCGGTATGATGTCATAATTATATAAATATATATTTAATATTAAAATAAATCTACCAAATATCATACAAATATCAAATATGAAGCTAAATTCACTACAAATCTAACAAATTAAGAATCGAAAATTTTAACATTTAGAAGAAAACACGGGAAATAAATACCATGAAAAAGTTGGGCCTAAAAAAAATGAACTAATAAAAAAATGAGAAAGTTGGGCCCAAATTTCATTAATGGCCCATGAGACCTATATCTAAACCTAAAATTTCAGAAACCCACTTATCCACATTGTCGTCTTGTTCTCTTCCTCCAGGCTCCAGCACGGCAGCACCTCCATGGCGTTTCAGCGGCGCTGCCTCCTCCACTGCTCCACCTTAACCACCGCCTCCCATCTATTATACTCTTGTAGTCTTGTTCTCTTCTAGTCTTCTTCCACGGATTTTCAGCGGCCAGGCATCGCTAGAGGAAACGCGCCGCCGCTGCCGGAGGAAACGTGCCGCCGCCGCTGCTGGAGGGAACGCAGCCGCCGCCGCCGCCACCGCCACAGCCACCGCAAAATTGTTCTTCAGTTTTTTTTTTTAAAATTTAATTCCCAGCCGCCGGTTCTTAGGGTCGAACCGAGACCGGTTCGACCCGTTTATTTCCGTTTTTGGCCGGTTCTCGAGCGGCTCGTTAGTTGGGCGGTCCAACGCTTTAGAGCCGTACGTTGCTTATCCCGGTTCGCGGTTTGACCGGTCCGACCTAAAACATAGGTGGTAATGCATGGAAAATGAGCCACACTTGTGTATAAATTTTTATAGTAGAAATATTCATTTTTAAAAAATTCGCAGGTCTAAATCGGGTCGGGTTGGATTTGAACTTTTTTTTTTTCAAAATTCACGCAACTTGTAATTCCAGGTTTTCTCGCTCCAAAATATGTTATAATTTGAGCAAATGCGTGTTACTATTAGGCAAAATCTGTGTTATTAATTTTTTAAAAATTAATTCTTTGTACTTTCAAAACTATAAGGAAAATATGTATTTTTGTAAAAATAAATATGTGTTAATTTATTTTTTATTCTCTTTGTTGATTTATGTTGATAATATGTTGTTCATGTACTATTACATCTTTTAATACATTACATAAGATATATAAAATACAATATATATTTTTTTAAGGATAAATAAATATTTGTATATTCTGCAACACACATTTGATCTTGCAGTAACACACATTTGCAGTAACACATATTTACTCAAATTGTAATACACATGTGCAGTAGCACACATTTACTCTAATTGTAACACATGTTTGCTACTCAGTTTGTGTTACTATATGAGCAAACATGTGCTATTGTAGGATAATATGTATTTTTGTTAATAACAAATATGTGTTACACATACAATGTAGCACATACATGTGTTACATTGTATGAAAAATGTTTATTTCTATAAAAAAACAAAAGAATATGTGGAAAAAATAACATTTAGTCTGATTGTAACATACATTTTGCTTTAAAGTAACATTCATTTGCTCAAATTGTAACACACCTGGGAGCGGAAAAACTTGAAACTACAAGTTGCGCGAATTTTGAAAAAAAAAATGTCGAAATCCGACCCGACCCGGTTTAGACCCGTGAATAAAAAAAAAAGAATATTTATACCGTAAAAACTTGTATATAAAATTTTGTCCTGGAAAATATAATTAATTGAAAAAGGCTAAATTTGAGAATTTAATAATTTTATTCTATTTATTCTTAAATCCAAACACAAGTTGAGATTAATTTTAAAAATATAATCATAAATATTAAACACATAATATTTTAAAATTAGAATTAAAATTACAATCAATGCAATCCTCTAAAATTTTATATACTCTATTAATTCAGTCTTAAGAAAAAAAAAAAAGCAAATACCCTCTAAATCTATCCCTTTTTTTAGAAAAATTTAGGATAACGAGCGGACATTAGTGAGAATTTTTCAATTAGGCTCCAATTAGATTTATGGTTTCAAATTGGTTATCAGGATGGAGATGGTTGTGTAGAGGATCAGTGCTATGCTAAAGGACAAAATTGTATTTTACATATATTTAATAAATTAATATATTTTATCCATCAACATATTAAAATAATATATATTTTAATACAATAATAAAATATTTATTTCATATTTTTATACTAAATTAATATAATATATTTATATGAAGGGTTAATTCTATATAAATAGACCACTTTTTAATCAACTTTCAATTTAATCCTGAGCTTCATGATTATTGTAAAAAATCTCAATCTTTTAAAAAGTTTCAATTCGATATACTTTTTTTTTCCGACCAGCAACTGATGACGTGTCTCACCGGAGCGCGTGAAATGTTGTCACGCTGGCGTACAAGTGTGAATTTTTTTTTGTTAATTCTATATAAATACACCACATTTTACTCAACTTTCAATTTAATCTATATAAATAGACCACATTTTTACCTCTTTCTTATTTTCTTACATATAAATCTTTCTAAATAGAGTACACGTTACCTTATTTTCTTACATATAAATCTGTCTAAATAGAGTACACGTTACCTTAATTTAATTGTTTCTTATGATTAATTTTATAATTCGTTGTGATTATTTTTATAATTCGTTGCATAAGACGTTGCAGTGATGAACATATTAAAACTATATCGACAACAACCACCTGTTGCAATTGAAATTAATAAGCAAACACACTAAAAGAAATACTACTATGTTAAAACGATTCAAGACTCGAGTATAAACAAACAAAACTTACGAGTACTCACAATGAAACAGAACAAGACACTACAACAAAAAGAAAAACTACAAACACATAAAAAAAAACACACAGCAAAAGTCACAATTTACAAGCACATAACCACCAATGATCCTCCATAAGACACTTAATCAACCTCTTCAATCTTCGGCCCCGTCCCACCGCCGGAGGCACCAGCACTGCCACCAGGCATGTCATCATCCATCGGAGCACCACCACCACTACTCTGATACATCTTAGAAATGATGGGATTACAAATTCCCTCCAATTCCTTCAACTTATCCTCAAGCTCATCAACCTCAGCCAACTGATTCCCATCCAACCACTGGATAGCCTCCTCCACCGCCTTCTCAATCCTCTCCTTATCGCTCCGATCCAACTTGGCCGCGAATTTCTCGTCCCTCACCGTGTTCCTCATGTTATACGCGTAATTCTCGAGAGCATTCTTCGCCTCCACTTTCTTCTTCACCTCCTCGTCCTCAGCTTTATAGTTCTCCGCATCCTTCACCATTTTCTCTATCTCCTCCTTGCTCAACCTTCCCTTATCATTCGTGATCGTAATCTTGTTCTTCACCCCTGCAGTTTTATCCTCTGCCATCACATTCAGAATCCCATTTGCATCAATGTCGAACGTCACGTTGACCTGAGGGACCCCTCGTGGCGCCGGAGGAATTCCGGTGAGCTCAAATTTCCCGAGAAGGTTGTTGTCCCGAGTTCGAGCGCGTTCGCCCTCGTATACTTGGATCAAAACCCCGGGCTGATTGTCCGAGTAAGTCGAGAAAATCTGCTCTTTCTTGGTCGGAATCGTGGTGTTTCTCGGAATCAGAACCGTCATCACGCCGCCGGCGGTCTCAAGGCCAAGAGACAACGGCGTGACGTCAAGCAGCAACAACTCCTGAACTTTTTCATCACCTTCTCCGGTGAGAATGGCGGCTTGGACGGCGGCGCCGTATGCTACGGCCTCGTCGGGGTTTATACTCTTGCAGAGATCCTTCCCGTTGAAGAAATCCTGCAGAAGTTGCTGAACTTTGGGAATCCTAGTTGATCCGCCGACTAAAACCACCTCATGAACAAGCGATTTATCAATCTTTGAATCCCGCAAACACTTCTCGACAGGATCCATACATTTCATAAACAGATCCATACAGAGCTCCTCGAATCTAGCTCTCGTGATCGTCGCGTAAAAATCGATTCCCTCGAACAGAGAATCGACTTCGATCGTCGTCTGCGTGGTGGATGAGAGAGTCCTCTTTGCCCTCTCACACGCAGTTCTCAATCGCCTCAAAGCTCTGGCGTTTCCGCTTATATCCTTTTTGTTCTTCCTCCTGAACTCTGCAACGAAGTGATTCACCAATCTGTTGTCGAAATCTTCGCCGCCCAAATGCGTATCTCCGGCGGTGGCTTTCACCTCGAAAATCCCTTCTTCAATTGTGAGAAGGGACACATCGAAAGTCCCGCCGCCCAAATCGAAAACCAGAACGTTCTGTTCGCCTCTTCTCGACCCCTTCTTATCCAATCCGTACGCAATCGCAGCCGCCGTCGGCTCGTTGATGATCCTCAGAACGTTCAGCCCCGCAATCGCGCCGGCGTCCTTCGTCGCCTGCCTCTGCGAATCGTTGAAATACGCCGGGACAGTTACGACGGCGTTTTTGATTTGAAACCCTAGGAACGATTCCGCAGTTTCCCTCATCTTCGTCAGCACCATGGACGAGATCTCCTCCGCGGCGAACTGCTTCTGCTCGCCTTTGTAGGAGACCACGATCATCGGCTTCTCTCCGGCGCCGGCGACCACCTTGAAAGGCCAGAGTTTCATGTCGTTTTGCACCGACGGATCCGAGACGCGGCGGCCTATGAGACGCTTGGCGTCGAAGACGGTGTTGTGAGGGTTCATCGCCACCTGGTTCCGGGCGGCGTCGCCGATGAGGCGCTCGGTGTCGGTGAAAGCGACGTAGGAAGGGGTGGTTCTGTTGCCCTGGTCATTAGGGATGATCTCCACGCGGTCGTTTAGCCATACGCCGACGCAGCTGTAGGTTGTGCCTAGGTCTATGCCTATAGCCTTGTTCTCCTTGGTAGCCATGGATGGTAACAGAGAGCTTCGAAAATTTGTCAGATGAAAAAGCTTTGATGGATGGAAATGGAAGTGATGGAGCTGGAGCAGCAGCAGTAGCGATATATGTATGTGCAGAGGGAGATGAGGATAGGAGTTAAAGTTACTAATTAGCCCCTGAGGATTACAGGATATTCTGAAGATGTAAATGTAGTTTTCGGAAGTTGAAGAGGAGAATTTGGGAAATTCAGGGTTGGGTTTTGCGGCGGGAAACGACGAGGAGGAATTAGGCGGTGAAGAGTGAGTGCTGAGATGTCGAATTGCTGAAAGAGATTCTTTATACGTGGCTAGTTTTAAGGTTATGTATCTGCTTGCATGAAAATTGACATGAGTAGATTTCCAATTTATAATATAAAGGGATTACTCACCCAATTTTTTTTATTTTAGTCCATATAATTTATATTTTTTAAAATTAATTTGATAATTTTTTTAAAATTGATCCTAAAATTGAATATAAACGCTTCGCAATCGATATACTCCACATGGCATTATATTTTCATATAAAAATCGATTTTTATTTAAATAAATTCAATTTTTTAATGTTAAAATATAATCGGATATAAAAGCATCATTCTAAGAAAATACACAAATAATCCTATTTGGTGCATCTGCCCCCTTCTCTTCCCAATCAGGCTGATCGGAAAATCTCATATAATCAGCCAACACACCGTCAGAGAGCACGGAGTCTCGCCAAAGAAATGCCTTCAATGGCTAACACGATCCAAGGTCCGCTGTGTACATATCCTTTGGCTCCCAAAACTTGATCAGCCCTTCTCAAATGATGGCATTAGTAGTGGGTTTAGAAGACAGCAGAAAGTCATGTTGGACGATTTTGTTAATCAAACTATTTATGTGGCTAACTATTTTAAGGAAATCATCCAAACAATAATCTAGGTATGAATTAAGCTTTGTGTTGAAAGAATGTAGAGAGAGAAAGTGCACAGACAATGTTCTTATATTATGAGAAAGTGTACAGAAAATCCTCACAAAATATTACAATTTGTCTATTTTATAGGTTTGCATGGATGAGGCGACAATTATTTACGCTAATTGGCTAATTTAGTGACAAGTGTTTGCTTCTTCTTTCAGGAGGTTGAGAGCTTTGGACGAGCAGCTTTCAATCCCTGACCTGTTCGCCTCTTCACTGGAGTGTTGGGCGAGCAACTTTGCTTGCTTCTACCTCCTGGGCCCGGTTGATTGCCCTGCCGGTGTCGCTCATGGTGTTGAGCGAGGAGCTCTGACTTGGGACTTTCCTCTATTGATTTCTTGACTTTATGCCTTGAGGACATGGGGCGAGCAAGGTGAGTAACTTTGACTTGGCCAAATAGGCTTGTTGACTAACCCTTTCTTACTCTTCTGTTTGTGATTTTCTTTTATTCTCTTATTATGTTTTTTTTTTAATTTGCCATGTATTTTTAAATTTCAGATTTAGAAAGAAGATATAATTTTTATTAAAATTGAGTTTACAGTCTTCCCTTTTCTTCAATTTATGTTGGAGATTATACTCTCGTTTATGCTTTTATTAATTAATTTTGTATTTGGAACTATGAAATATAAATTAGCCATGTTTCCAAAGTAATGGTGATATTCTGTTTATATGTTATTTTTACAAATTGTATTTTTATGGTTGATGAAACTATAAATATTAACCTTATAAAATTGAATTGAGAGTGATAATTGTATGTTAGCAATACGTGTTGGTAGTAATACAAAAAATAAAATTATTGATTTTGACAATTGACTGATGATTATTAAATCTATTTCTACATTTCTTACAATAATCAATATTTTGTTCAATAAAAAATATATGTATATATAAAATACCGAGCACAAAATAGTTGTCCAATAAAAATGCCATATGAAAGCATTCAAAGTATAGAATTAATAAAAATTTGTCGTGACAACCTTTAAAAATATATTTTTGCTTTAAAAAATATGCTATGTAACAGTAATACAAACTTTGCTTATATTTAAATAAGTAGATTTCCTATATGAAGTGGAGATTAACTTCATTCAACATTATAACTTCGATTTCTAGAATTTTCGAAGTATATATATTTTCAAAATTCTAGAATATTCAAAGGGTACTCAGGAGATGTTCTTCGAATAAAATTTTGGGGAATTAGAGAATTTTGTCCTTTAAATTTTGGTGATTGTATTTTTAGTCATGTTAACTTAAATTTTTTACTTTTAATTCTATAAATCGACTACTGCATGTAACTCTTCCAATTTCTGATGACGTGATATGTTTTTTCTCTTTAGAATATAACAGAAAGAGTGACCTACAACAGTCGAACTGAGGACTAAAAAAATAATTTTTTTTGAATATTGCAGAATGAAAAATAAAAATTCAAAATTAACAGAGATAAAAATAAAGTTAATTAAGAAAATTTAAAGGACAAAAAGTTCTATTTTTCTAAAAATTTTAATAAAAGGATGACCTCTTGGAAAATCAATTCATAATTGTTTTATCAATTATAACTAGTTCTTTTATAATGTATAAAGGTATACATCGCGGCAGCGGGAGTCAATTCGCTCGGAGTTTCGATCCCTTGGATGAATATCCACCGCTGCACTTGTTATCATATTAGCACTTGCAATGGAAGAAAATGTTGACATTTTCCCGGGTCCAAATGGCCCTGATCAATAAGCCTTCTCTTTGGACAGAGAACTGCATGCACTGCACAGTATGTACGTAGTAGAGCCTAGTTCATGTTCTTTTTGTAAAATCCTAGACTCGCCTATATATGTCTTTTAACGCAAGTATAGATTGTTTGGTGACTCTCCACAGTCTGCACAAGATATATAGCATTAGGTACGGACAACATATATACGTTTTTAGTTGGAAGATGTAATATATAAGAGTAATTCTCTTGTGCACCAGTTAAATCGTGCAACTCAAGTTCATTTTTAAAAAGTTGAACAATTATTACTGAAAAGTTACACAAATTATTACTGAAAAGTTACACTATTAAAGATACACTTTTCAATAATAATATGTGTAACTTTTCAGTAGTATATTGTGTAACTTAATTTTTAAAAATGAACTTGAATTGCACGGTGTAATTGATGCATACAAGACTAAGCCAATATATATAAGAGTCGGAGTATAGTGAGGAGATAGCTGTCGGAGTAGGGTATTTTTCATAGGAAAGTAGAGTATGAATTTCTTTTCATCTGTTGTTTTGATTTCGAAATTGAGGGATTAATATCAAATGCTACTTTGAGATTTGTTTGTAGTTTACATTCACAAATCTTATAAAATAAAATTAACAAAACAAATTAATAATTTTAAGACATAAATTTAGGGGGGTGTATTCGTTTAAGATTTCGTGGGATTTTAAAGGACTTTTTTTTTATAAAAAAGTCTGTTGGTATTCAATCAGGATTTTAAAGGATTTAAAAATAATCCATTGGTATTCAATCAGGATTTTAAAAGACTTAAAAACAATCCACTGGTATTCAATCAGGATTTTAAAAGACTTAAAAACAATCCACTGGTATTAAAAAATATAAGGATTTTAAAGGATTGTTGGGTTTGATGGATTTTGATGGATTCTTTAGTGTATTTTATAAATACCAACAATCCCATCAAAACCTCTAGGATTTCGGTGGACTTTTTTAATTAATGACTTTATTTATCCCCAAATTGATTTATATATAATTATTTATTTTTAAGACCTAAAATAGTTTTAACCTTATAATTTCATCTCTACATTTATAACATCAACGATAAAATAATTACAGTGAC
>JAPKLY010000282.1:26990-54270 GCA_026898435.1 Prunella vulgaris | reverse complement strand
ACATATGTCATTAGGTAATATTTTTATATTGATAATATTTTTTTACGGTATTTGAGTTTTGTTATATTTTACTTTGGTTGCTTTGATTATTCAATTTCGATACTTTTTTATATTGATAATATTAGCATGTACAGCTCTACATAACTTTATTCGCAAAGAATGTCATTCTGATGAATTTCCAATTGAATCGGTGGACGAACCTTCATCTTCAACATTACCAGTTAATGAAGACCGTGATTTTGAGTCTATCATTCAAACTCAAGAGCAAGAACGACATGACGCTAATGTTTGGAGGACTAGTATAGCTATGAATATGTGGAGTAATGCTATTTAAAAGGACATGATATTATGATTTTTTTTGTCTTTAACTTTTTCTTTTTTTTTTTTAAATTTGAAGGTATGAAAAATTTTGAATTTTTATTGTATGTCACAAATCCATGAAATTCTGCAAAGTCTACAAAGTCCTATAGAATCCATTAAAATCCTTATTTTAAAAGTCTTACAAAATCCTGCAAAATCTTAAAAGTCACCAAAATCCTACAAAATCTTTAAAATCTGCAGGATTTTTTTCAGCTAAAAAAGTCTTTTAAAATCCTAATCCAATACACCCCCTTAGTACACACCACAAAGTCTCTCAAAATTCATCAATCATTACATAATTAAAATCATCTTGGCAGCGGCGATTAACTACGGCGGAGAGCAAGAGGACTGCGTGAAGTGGTGCCGGTTTGGAGCTTAGCTACTAATTTTTCCCCCTTTTTGATGAGAGGGACACAACGATTTGTTACTTTATTGGGAAGGAAAAAATAAATTTTGTGAAAAAATGATATTTTTTTATAGTAACACACATTTTTTCTTATACTGTATGAAAAAAATATTTATTTTTACAATATATATAAACAATATTTAGTCTAATAGTAACACAAAATTTGTCTTACAATAACATGTATTTGTCCATATAGTAGCACAAACTGAAAGCAAAAATTCTACAATTTATCTTGTGCGAGATCTTGGGGAAAATTATCCAAATCCGACTCGATCTGAATTTGCAAATTTTTAAATATGGATAACTCTATGAATTTTAGATCTGTCAAATATTTCATATGAGTTTTTGTCTATTATTAAATAAGAATTTTATCTCATTTAAAAATTTAAATTAATAGAAAAATGTACAATTAATTTGTTTATACTATTTATCTAAAAGTAAAAATTAGTCAACGTCTATGCCAAGTGTTTTTGAGAATTTCTCTTTCATATATATAAAAATAATAACAAAATTTTGGTCCTTCGTATTTTCACTTATTTTTTTTCCGTGCTTTCCAACCAACAAATTAAAATGGCGGTGGTACTACGTACATCTTCTTCATCTTAAATTGCAGCCGAAGCTCAATCTTCAGTCAAAGCAACAAATGGCTCCAGCCTTGCAAAAGTAGCTCAATCAATTAATCCATATGAATTTGTCGAAAAAACAAATTTCTAAACAAAGAACATGAAGAAACATGTTATTTCTTTATATTTTTAATTTTCTCCTTCCCTTGATAATTTCTCATTGAAACACTAAGAAAACTTGTACATGTATCAATGAATTTGAACTTCCGACTTTAGTTGCAGTTAATATCAATCTCAATCCATTGTTGGTCTCTGCTAATATCTCTCTTGTTCTCTTAACATGTTTTTTTTCTTCTTCTCAAATTTCAAACTTAGAAAGAAGATATAATTTTTCATTTAAAAATGAGTTTACAATCTTTCCTCCTCTTCCATTTATGTCTGATTATATTCTCATTTATGCTTTTATTATTTAATTGTGTATTTGGAACTAAGAAATATATATAAGTTAGTCATGTTTCCAAAATAATGGTGATGCCCAGTTCATATATATATTATTCTTACAAATTGTATTTATGTGGATGATGAAGCTATAAATATTAATTTAGTTATAAATTAAATTGAAGGAATGATAATGGTATGTTGCAATAAGTGTTGATAGTAGATACAAAAATATAAGGTTATTGATTTTGATAGTTGACTCATGATGAAATCTACATATTTTACAATCATCAATATTTTGTTCGAAAAGAATTATATGTATGAAATACCGACCACAAAATTAGCTGTCCACTAAAAATGTCATATGAAATGCACTAAAAGTATAGAATTAATGAAAATTTGTGGTGACAACGTTTAAAAATAATTCTTACCTTAAAAAATATGTTATGAAAAAATTTAATAAACACTTTGCGTGTATTTAAATAAGTATTATTCCTATATGAAGTGGAGATTAACTTCATTCAACATTCTAACTTCGATTTCTAGAATTTTCGAAGTATATATGTTTCAAATTTCTAGAATATTTAAAGTATACTCTTCAAAGGTGATGTTCTTCAAATAAAAATATATGAGGAAAATAGAGATTCTTTTGCTATAAGTTTTAGTGTATTTTTAATCATGTTAGCTTTGATTTTTTATTTTTAATCCTGCAACATTTAAAAAAAATTAATTTTTAATCTTAAAATCGACTGCTGGTCATTCTTTCTGATTTCTGTTGACGTGAAACATATTTTACTTCTTTTATCCAGACTGTCATCGGAAGGGTGACCTACAACATCAAGTTTAAGGACTAAAAATTAATTTTTTTTAAAAAGATTACAAAATAAAAAATAAAAATTCAAAGTTAATATGACTAAAAATAAAATTAACAAAATTTAAAGGACAAAAAGCTCTATTTTTCCACAAGTTTTATAGAAAGGATGACCTCCTGGGAGATCAGTTCATAATTTTTTATCAATTAATTTGAAAATAAAATTAACTAATTCTTTTATGGACCAGTCATAGATTGATACAAAAATAAAGTAATATTTATAAATAGGTACAATATGAAAAAAAAAATTTATTATTCAATTTATATTTACAGTATTATACAAATTTTTTTTATACTTATTTAAAAATATATAGTGCATTACTTTTATACCAATCTGTGATTATTCGCTCGGAGTTTTGATCCCTTTGATGAATATCCACCGCTGCACTTGCATGTGGAAGAAAATGTGGAGACGTTTTTCCTGGTCCAAATGGCCCTGATCGATAACCCTTCTTTTTGGACAGAGAACTGCATGCACTGCACAGTACGTACATAGTAGAGACTAGTTCATGCTCTTTTCGTAAAATCCTAGACTCGCCTATATATGTCTTTTAATGCAAGTATAGTTTGTTTGGTGACTCTCCACGGTCTGCACAAGATCGATATATAGCATTAGGTGTCGCTTATTAATTATTTGTAAAATAAGTTAAAATTGAAATAAAATCACATTTGAAATCTAAGTGTACATGTATATGCATGCACACAAGAACTATTCGAATAATAATATGATTATGCAAATTAGATTTATAATTAAAATATTATGAAATTACGTTCAAGGTTTTTATTATTAATGAGACCCGTTTGTAACCTAGTGTATTAATGGACCCACTAAATTGTTATACCTTCCAAAAAAAGTAGACTAGATTGAGTAAATATATTTCTAGGCGGTGGAAAGATGTGTGCGACTTATATTGGGGAGACAATGGGAGGGATTTAAATAAGGAGTTTCAAAATGTTGTTGGAAGTGGTAACAAAACGTCATTTTGGTTGGATTGGTGGGTCGGGGATGGTAATTTGAGAGATCAATTTTCTCGATTATTTAGGTTGAGCGAACAATAAGAGGCTAAGATTAGTGAGATGGGGGTGTGGGAGGAAAATAAATGGAATTGGATGTTGAGTTGGAGAAGGGAGTTAAGGGAAAGAGATAGAGCTTTACTTAATGATTTGTTGCTGGTTTTGAACAGGTTTAAAATATCAAAAGATTCGGATGATGTGTGGAGATGGAACCTTGCATCAAATGGAATCTACACAACAAATTCAGCATACAAAATTCGAACTAATCAAGTGGATCAGGAGGAGATGAAGACAGAGATGAAGGCATGCTCAGAAATTTGGAGAAGTTTCGCACCAAGGAGGATCCAAGCAATTGTTTGGAAGGTCTTGAAGAAGAGATTGCCAACCAAATGTGGGCTTCAAAGAAGAGGTATTATTCCTGCAAATAGTGAGGTAAAATGTTCTTTGTGTGGAGAAGATGATGAAGATATTTCACATTTATTTTTCACATGCAATTTCTCTCGGAAAATCTGGTATGAAATTTATAATTGGACGAAGATTAGCATTGTTTCCCATATTGATCCGGTACAACACTTGCTTCAACACGGGGATTTACTTGGTGATCCAAGTAACACAAGAATTTCGTCAACTTTATGGGCAACAATTATTTGGACTATTTGGAGCGAAAGAAATGAAAAAATCTTCAATAGAAATGAGCCAAATTTCAACAAAATAATTTCGGAGATTAAGGTGAAGGTGTGGCCTTGGTTATCAGTAAAAGAGAGTTTCGCAAATAAATTTTTGTTTCTGGAATGGATCCAAGATCCTCGTTCTTGTTGTAACAAGCTTTAAGCTAAATAGTGTTAGAAAAATCTGCTACTTTTATATTATTGTAAGGGTTGGAACACCCCTTGTTCTCCAATTTTTATAATAATAATTTTTTTTTGCTGATAAAAAAAAACAATAATACCAGTTTATATGAACTCGAATTCACAAGATGGACATTTACAAATATTTTAAAAATTATACACATGCCCCTTTCTAATAAAAATATATAACTAAAAAATTACCTATTTGTAATTGGCCCTTTACAGTGTACACGGAGAAATGGAAAGTAACCACAGCAGAGTAGTAGTTGCCTAGTTGGTAAATAAAATTGGGGAAGGGTGAGGCTGAGTTGAAATCGCCGAAACCAAAGTCGCAACCAAAGCGAAAGTGAACTCTGAAATGAAATAACTCAAAATTTGTATGGATAAGATAATCAACTGCATGTGTTGGCCTTGAAACTCCCTCCTTTCCCCACCCCCGCAACCATGGCTGGTCTCGCCAGCACCTTCTACCGTCCCTGCAAAACCCAATTCCCCAAACCCCTCCATGATTCCTCTTCTTTCCATCTCCCTACTTTCTCTCTCCGCATTCACAGCCCCAAACCCGTCCGTTTCCCGTCGATTTCCACCACTGTATCCGCTAGATACGGCGGCGGCGGAGGGGGAGGTGGCGGCTCGCGAAGGTCCAAGCCGGCTGTGGATGAAGCCCTAGACTTCTCTACTGTCAAGTGAGTGGTGAAGTTTGGGATAACGTTTGATCTTTTTATCTATTTGGTTGTTAATTTTTGTTTTCCTTTTTATTGTTCGATATAGGTCGGACACTGTTAGGCTTATCGATGAGGAACAAAAGATGGTGAGTTTTCTATGCGCGTAATGCTTATGTAAGAAGTTTTATTTTTGGTTGATATTGTACTGTTTCTTGATTTGTTTAGGTTGGAATTGTATCAAAAGCTGAGGCGTTTCAAATGGCTGAGAGGGCTGAGCTTGACTTGGTATGCTTTCATTACCAATTTATTTGTTTGATATAAGTAGCAGTTATGATTTTTGTATGTGGGTTTTGTTTATCTATAGTGTTTTTCTCGCTAAAATGTGATTATCTGCCTTTCTTTATTCAAACTTTTGATGTAGCGGTGGAGTTCAAAGTTTCATTATCTATCAGCTCTTTTTCTGTCTTGCTAAATCAAGTGTTGTTTAGGTTAGCAAGATGATGTATGTTTGGACATGTAAGTAGTATCTGTAGTGTATCTTTCACCACATGAAGAATCATTCACATGTTTAAGGTTAGTTTCTGATGTTTCTCCTTGCATTGTTCTTGTTGGTTAGGTGATATTGTCTCCAGAAGCAGACCCTCCCGTTGTTAGGATTATGGATTACAAGTAAGGCCTTCCCTGATCCCCCTTTTCATGCTTTCGATTACTAATGATGATCCCAACGGCAACAATCTTGGTTTGATAGTTCAACTGATCCTGAAAGAATGCATATATTAGTTTTTGATATCCAACTGGTCCTTTAATTAGAGCGAATGATATTGGACAGAGGATATTACCTTCTTGTTTGTGTAGAAGCTCCATGTTTTTAGCTCTATCAATTTCCACAACTAATTATGCCTTGAAGTGTTCTTCAGTAAATATAGATATGAGCAGCAGAAGAAGAAGCGTGACCAGCAGAAGAAAAGTCTTGGTAAGTTAATCTATTTAATCATGAAAAATCCGAAAATTGTGTTACTGATGTACTGTTTGAATGTCAGCTAGTCGCATGGATTTGAAGGAACTGAAGATGGGGTAAGTTATTCTTCAAGCCCCGTGTGAAAATGTGTTGGTTATGGGGCAGGTTGGGACTATAGTAAAATAGGCATTTCCAACTTAGCTTGGGCTCTTGTGGCTTTAGTCATTGCCTTATGTGTGATATCATTAATTTTAATGTAATCCTCAAATTATGAGTTATCCAATTGCTTTAGTTTTCAGTGCGTGGATTATTACTCAGCACCTCAACCTCAATTCAATCCTAAAGTTCTAAACGTGTTTTGAGGCTTAAAATAGTAGTTCAACTTTCAAGTTCCTTTGATCATGTTCTTTTTCCTTAAGTTTCGACATCCATCTAGATCAGTATGTGAAGTAGATCAGACCTATTTTGGGATGGTTTTGCTTAAGTTCTGATGTTCTCTTCCATCACATGGTTCTGGGAGATGTTTTCCGCTTCTTTGCTATCTTCAATCTCTGCTTTTGGTATACCCATTTTACTTAGCTTCCTAATACATTTACCATTTCTGGCAGTTATAATATTGATGTCCACGACTATTCTGTGCGCTTGAGAGCAGCTCTGAAATTTTTGAAAGATGGTGATAAGGTTGGCTGAATTCTTTTTCTTGATAAAATCAAATACAAACAATTTATCGATTGATCACAAATGGTGAAAATTTGATATCATTCCTGCAGGTCAAGGTTATAGTAAGCTTGAAGGGGCGTGAAAACGAGTTTAGAAATAATGCCATTGAGCTTCTCAGGCGGTTTCAGAATGATGTTGGGGAGGTAAAACCAACAATTACACTTTACTCTCCCAAATATATATTGCATAGGATTTTCCTGTTTTACCATCTATTTTGCTTTCGAGAGAATATAATGCATGAACTGTCATATTTCTGTTATAGTACAGAATGTCTGCTTTCATGTATTAAGTATACCAGCTTTCCTACCTTTAGGATACGGTGAGTCCAAAAATCAGATTTTACCTGTATGACCATAGAATGTTTTAATATGACCCGTAAGTACTACATATATTAGCTAGATGAGTGTTCAAAATTGTAAAATTCTGATAAAAAATTATTCTCTCATCATTTATATAGTCGTTGTCGTTAGCGTACTATATGCATTACAAGCAACCGATCCCGATGATTTAGCTGCTATTCTTTTAGGACTAATTTAAACTGGAATCACCAAAATTTCTTAGTGCAAGAAGAAATTTAAACATAAAGTTTTATCACCATGTCAGAGGTTCTCAATATATATTTTGGGATAACATCATTGTTGGTCCCTAAAGTTCACCTCTTTCTAGTTTTGGTTCCCTTCTTTCACCACTCTCAAATTTGGTCCTTGAAGTACATTTTACTCCCAGATTTGGTCCCACCGTTAGTTGACCGTCTATTCACTGATAGAATCAACTATTTAGGGGGTGCTAAAGGTAAACTTTAGGCACAGAAAATGATGTTGACCCTTATATTCTCTATTAAGTCAGTGGCACAGTGTATATATATTCAACTTTATACATTTCCGCACCTACTGTTGCAATGCTTTTTTTTTTTTTGAAATTCATGGCAATTGACAAAAACGAGCTTTGGTTCTGTATCTCGTCTCAACATCCTCTGACTATTCTATGAACTTTGTGCACATCACAGCTGGCAGTCGAGGAAGCTAAAAGTTTCAAGGACAGAAACATTTTTGTCATATTGGTGCCAAACAAGGCCATTGCCCAGAAGTCTCCTGAACCGACAAAGAAAAAGGATGGTGCTGTAGAGAATGAAGTTTCAGCTTCAGCTGGTGTTTGAGTATAACCAGTCAATTTTGTTATCCTCATTACTTGAAAACCAGCAGGTACTCCTCCCTTTGATCTTTTACAGTCCCTAGGATCTCACAAGGTCCAGCTCTTGTATAGAGATTCAGTTTTCCAACAATGGTGTGCCTTGACGAAGAACAGCCATAATCGTACGTAGTTGTTTCTTAGTAGACTGTTGTAGGACTGTTGCTTAAGCTGATTTTTCTTCCTGCGACATGTATTTAAGACTCTTGGATCAACAACAGATTTTACAAGAAGATATATAAGTAGTGATCATAGGTTTTATTTTATTTCAGTTCTATGCTCGATTCTCCGGTCTAAAAGGCTTCGTCGGAGTGTTAGGTTCCAGTCCGACGACCGCGCTTTTCGTTAAAGAATAATTCTTGCGTGAGATGGTGTAAATTTAGTCGAGTTCTGAAATTAAAATTTTATTCAATTATCTATCAACTTAGCTTGAATTTTTAACTCTGCATTACATGAATTCATATGGAAACAACTGTTCCGTCTATGCTTATCACGTCAGATATGATGAGATGTCAAAAGATAAAGATTACATTCATTTCCAATTCATTACTTAGAAAAACAATATAGAAGAAAATCATCAAGCATTGTGTCACAAGTACCCTTTTCACATGATTTTGTTGAAATTTTAGAAACATAACAATCAAAAATGTCTGATGAATTGGTAAAAAAGAATAAAGGTCCAACGAAATGAGAAGTATATGCTTGAAAGTTTTATAAAACAAAAGTATATAATTTAGAGGCCAAATGAAACAAGAATGTATAATTTAAGCGTTTTTTAAACAAAATAGTTAAATTAAGTGTTTTTTTTAAAATAATTAGGGGCCTTTTATGCATCATATGCCTTTAAGAAAAAGGTTTAGATTATAAATTGCAAAGGGAACACATGAAAGTAAAGAGATCAAATGCTATGTGAATATTAAAAAAATGTTATGAATAATGTCAATGTTACCAATAGTCACCGCAAGAACATTCTCCATTTTCAAAACGATGAAATCTATTAGCATCCCTCACAACTATTGCCCTCTCAGTAACCCCAGATACAAATTTAGTAAAATTGTGGCAGTCCAAACACACCCTAAGGTTCTTGATAATCCTAATTTCATTTCCAGCTTCAGATGTTATAAGACCAAAAACAATGGCCAGTTTCTCACTATGAACTTTCACAATCAGCTCCTTCTCTTCCGCCTCCACATCATGCAGAGCTGTATCAGTTTCTGCAAGATATCCAGCATCCTTCATCTTCCCCATTATTTTTTCGAGCATTTCGTAGATTGCTTCAGACATCGGGTGGGACCGATCACTTGATGTAAAAACATGTGGGCGCCCCTGAACCTCGATTAGAGTACAACCAGGGGTCTTTATCAGATTCTTTCTCTTGACCACTTGACGTAGAGATTCGGCATCTGAGTAGTCGTTGTTTGTTGTATATATATTCGAGAGCAGGACATGATATCCTACATTTCCTGGATCCAACTCAAACAAACGATTGGATGCAACACGAGCTATGTTCGTATCCTTGTGAATCATGCATGCACCTAGCAATGCACCCCACTCAGCTGAACCAGGCGCAATAGGCATCCTATATATGAACTCAGCAGCGTCTTCTAACCTTCCAGCTCGTCCAAGAATGTCTACCATGCAAGCATAGTGCTCGTTTTTGGGCTCAAATTCATGCTCGTAAAGCATAGAATGGAAGATTCTTTCGCCTTCTTGTACTAATCCAGCATGACTACAAGCATACAGAGTCGATAAGAAAGTTACACCCGTTGGAGAAATGCCAGAAACGAGCATTTCTTCATACAGCTTTAGTGCCTCGTTCCCATGCCCATGAAGGCCATACCCTGAAATCATGGCATTCCAAGTCACGATATTTTTTTCTCTCATCGAATCAAATAAACTCCTAGCTTCATCAACACTCCCACATTTCATGTACATATCAATCAGAGCAGTCGATACATAGACGTTTAATTCAAACCCCTTGTCTTTTATCAAACCATGGACCCATTTTCCAAGAGCTAAAGAGCCAAGCTGAGCACATGCTGACAGAATGCTGGTGACTGTCACAGGATTTGGATGAATATCGAGCTTCTGCATTTCCTGGAAAAGCGATATTGCCTTCTCCGTCTCGCCATTTTGTGCATAACCTGATATCATGGCATTCCATGAAGCCAAAGGCTTCTCTATTGACTCATCGAATATGTTTCTAGCGACTTCTAACTCATTAAGGCGAGTATAAACTGTCGTCAATGCAGTGGAGGCAGAGTGGTTGTTAATAAAACCAGACTTCACGCAGAATCCATGGATACTACGCGTAAAATCCAGACGACCAAATGGATAGAATACGGGAACTAAACCAACAATAGTGCTTGAGCTAACATTGTAACCTGATAAACATAATTCTTGAAACAGCTGAAGTGATAACTCAGCTTTATTATTGCACGAGTAACCAGAAATCATTGCATTATATGCAACCAAATCCGGATTCCTAATTAATTTAAACAATAATCGAGCAGTCGGAACATCTCTACATTTCGAATACAAAGAGACCAAACAAGTAAGCACGTGTTGATCAAAATGACAACCAACCTTCATAGCCAATGCCTGAACCATCATCCCAGTTCTCATATCCTGCAACTCAGCTATACCAGAAAGCACCACAGCTAATGTAGTCGAATCGAGCCGTGTCGTTCTCCCAACCATATCGTGAAAAACACGAAGTGATTCATCAAAGCAACAAATTTTCACCAACCCAGAAAGAATTGTGTTCCAAAGAACCGTATCCGGCTCTGGTATTTTATCAAACACCTTATGCGCATGCTTAATCTTTGAAAAACTCGTGTACATGTCAACTAAGGCGGATCCCACGAACACATCCGAGCCAAATCCAGAAACGATTGAATGTCCATGAAGCAAAGCTCCAACTTTCTCAGATAAAGATGAAGGAGAGCCCGAAAATCCTGCAATAATAAATGAGTACGTGAAATTATCAGGACTGAATCCTGTTCGTCGGAGTAAACTCTTGTATACGTGTAGCGAATCAAAGGGGGTGTTCCTAAGGCCTTTGATGAGGACATTGTAGAGGAAGAGATCGGGCGATTCGATTTTAGCGAAGAGGAGTTTGGCTTGGACATTAGCTTTGAAGTCCAGGAGTTTCTGAATGAGCTTTGTGATGATTATATTGTCGTGAGCAACGTTGTTATGGATTACCTGTGCATGAATTTGATGAAGATGTGAGAGAGCTGTGCTCTGCTTGATTAAATTCAGGAAGAAATTTCTGTCTCTTGGAGGAGAAATTGCTCTGCAAATCATTGAAGTTGGATGTTGTGCTGTTGAAGCAGTTCTTCACACAGCCTTATTAGTTCCAAGATTCTTTTTAATTTTTTAATTGTAATAAAAGAATATTTCTTGTATATTTTATGAATGGGTAATTGCACGTAATACTTTCGTGATTTGAAAATGAGTTTTTTTTTTTCACTTTTGGTCCCACATTACATGTATTATTTTAGAATTGCTCTCATAAATTTTATTATTGATCTCATAGAATTTTTTTCTTGCACTTATAGTACATGTATTCTAAAATAATACATGTCATGTGGGACCAAAAGTGCAAAAAAACTCATTTGAAAATATTGCACGAAATTCTATTATGATTTAAAAATAACACGAAATTCTCTTGTAATTTACTAAACAATTCTTTTCTATTTGAAAGAATGAATTCACAATTTTATCCATACCCTCGATTTTTCATATTTTTTCCAAATACTTAAATCTTAAGACCATACTATCAACGAAGGACATAATGAGAAATAAAGAAATTTGTTAACTCATTCTTGAAAAAAAAGTTCTTTTAAAAAAAAAAAGCATTCGCTTTATTTAGTAAATTACAGACGAATTCTATGTAATTTTTAAATCACGAGGAATTTTCTCGTTACAAACAATTACAACTGTTTAATATAAATTTAATAAATTATATTTTAAAATATGCTTAAATTTGCACAATGCATTTAATGCACAGAAAACATCATCTTGTGTTATTAAAAGGTTATTTTTTGTTTGTATAATATCACTCATATTATGTGGCAAACAACCGAAAATAAATTGTTAATGTATTAGATAATACTAATAAAACATTATAGATTATGATTCTTTTATATTTTTTAAGAATTTTATAACAATAACAAAATGTATCCATAGTCGTCTTGTATAAAAAGTTAAAAACTGCAGATTACCTTGTAAATCAATATCCATTTATAATTTCCAGTATATTTCAACTTGCTCCAATTTTCCTTTTCATTTGTTTTTACAGCTTGCTACAAAAAGAAAAGAATAAATAGAACTTAAAAAACCCTAACAAAACCTACTGTGTTGAAGAATGTATTAGCGAGGCAGGGCTGTTTTAATAGCTCAAGTTGTTAGCATCTCCCGCATCCATGAACTCTCCGGTTGTTAGTACCCGAAAATCGAGGTTTCTCCGTCTCTCCAAGCGTTGATTTGTAGCAGATGAGTCCTAAGGCTCTGTTCCTCCACCTGCCAATTACATTCAACCTCATCAACTGTTCCACAAGGGCAAACCTGAGTTTTCTCAGGAACATGAGATAAAATGCCGAATCATGACGAAAATTTCTTAGAGCAGAACTAATGGGAGTTAATATATACATAACACGACTGTTTAAATAGATTTGTTTGAAGGCTAGGTAGAAGAATTTGCAAAAGAATTATGAAAACCAAGGTTGTAGAAGTTGGAAATCGGTAATTGGACGCTTTTTGGCTGCCTAACGCCTAGGACCATCTAGTCGCTGCCTAGTTTTTTTTTAAATTTTTTTTAAAAAAAATATATAAGAACATAAAATTTGGGCCGCCTAGAGGCCGCTTAGACCCGAAAATGCCTAGAATTGCCGATTTTGCAAAAATCGGATCGACAAGAGGCCGCCTAGTCCGATTTCTGCATCACTGATGAAAACCACCAATAGGAATGCTTCATGTTGCATTTATCATTTTTGTTTATAGATACTGCTAAAGGGGCGTATGGTTCAATATTTTCAATGAGAATGTTAATGAGAATTATCGTAAAGTGAATTACAACGAAAATTATGAAATAAATTGAGATAAAAAATTGTTGGTTGAAGAATAGTAGAATATTTGAGGAGAAATGATTAAATGAAATGAGAGGAGGTAGTTAATCAAAGTGGTGTAATGATTAATTTATTTTGAGTCTCATTGACTCATATGAAATATGACGAATGTGAATTGATCATCTTTTATTCCTCACACTTACCCTAAATTCATTACCCTATATTCATTTCCATTACCAAGAATTATGAACCCAACCCCCACCAAATAAATCTCTTCATCTTAGGAACGTATGCGAACAGAAAATAAGAGTGAAAACTGGAAAGCTAGAACTTTTGAACCCTCGATGTATTTTCTTATCTAACCTGTAGTGCAGTTGTAGTGCCCAAAACAAACTCATATTCTTCAAACATCGCCCTCTCCTCCATTGCTAAATTAGCAAGTTGGGAAACCAAGCTGTTCATCCCCTCAACCTGTATCATTACAACACAAACCTAATAAGCTGTGGGAAAAATAAATGTGAAAACATTTGTCAACTACACAAATCTATAGGCTGAAAGCAGGGACTGCTTCTATATTCTGAGAGACGAGAGCACAATAATACACAATCCATTAGTAAAGAAAATGTACTTGACCATAGCTATATCATAGAAGATCTATTACAAATTTTAATTTCAAACCTTGCCACAGCAGTTCATGTCATTTGTTGACCGACTCGTCAAACATAAATAACATGCCATGCAATTGACATTATAGCCAACTATGCTTGTCTTACATAGAACAAATAAAATATTGATTCAGCTGGAAAATGAAAAATACTTATTTTAAGAGGATAGCTCACACAAAAACTCATGGGTCACAAATTCCTACCCTTCAGAAAACTGGATAGAAGTACTACACCATAACCAAAATTTAATGGGATACTCATGCTGGATCACCTAAATGCGGTTGTAAAATAAACTAAGGAATTATGTCAATCACCACAAGCTGCACTAGCTTTCTGCATTTCGGGTTGACTAGAAGTGAACTTTATGAACATAAAAGCAGAAGTTATCTCACCCTTGAAAGTATGGAACATAAGGACGATCCCATTGCATGCATCACATCAACTGCAGAGCATATAGCTGCTTTAACACTTTCAATATCACCCTGCAAATTTTAGATATACTTCAGTTACGTGTTCTTTTACGAAATTGAGCATCAAAAGAGTTCATTTCTCTTTAATAAACTAGTCAAACAGCATACCCTTGCTCTTCCCGTGAATGGAATGCGGATTGCTCTAGCCTGCAGATCTTGAATGGCCCAGGTTAATGAGTTGACGTGATCCCTTTCAGTTGAAGCCCACTTGTCAAGACAAGGTACCTGATCATGTTATATTTGAATTAGATAATGTATGAATCCTTAGGGAAGTGAAAATACAGCATGATATGAAACAACTAGCAAAATTTCAGTGAACCTTAGAAATTGCTATGGTGATTGGCATGCTCTCATAAGGCATGACTGGATGTGCATTTAGATAAGGACATACTATTTTCTAGGCTACCTAATGCATAGCAGAAAACAATTACTTTTGTTGGTAAAATCTTGAGTTAGGGATGGGTATGAAGATGACTTAAGAATAAAATACAGATTAATTGTTCATTCCATAAGAAATTCTATTTTGGCATAACTTAGGCATACCATAAGTACATAATCTTTACATTAACTAATCTCTGCAATCCATATTTTGGGAAAGGATCATTTGGACATGTTCTAATTAAAGAAAACCAATATGAAAGTCTTGCTTCAATTGGCGAATCTTCAGTCCTTTAGAAGTTGCTATGTGGGGAAAAACTAAGTGGCAATCTCAAATTACATGCCAGTGGCACTCTAATTAGTCATCAATCACTTTCTCAATCTTATTCCCAATCCACAAGATCTCTAAATAAAGTTCCAGCTGCTTAAAAATCAGGCTTAGTACTATCTAGGTAGTAATAGAAAATTGTTGTTCTTGAGCCAAAGATATATATATATGTGTATATATATACATTTCACATTTTTTATGCCATCCTGTTATACTTGCAACATAAATTCTCATTGGATCACCAAAGTTACGTAGAAAGGATAGCGCTTAATTGTTAATCCAATTATCTTTAGTTTTACTGTAACTTCCTAACACATCTAACTTAAAAAAAGCAATTAAACCACATTATAAGCACAAATTATTAGATGAGGAAACATTCCTCTACTATGTCTGAAAGAATAAAAAAATTCAAATTCTTGACAACTACAAGTCTACGATTAGAAAAAGTGAAGCATTACTTGATTGTTCAAAACTGAATAAAGCTTCAGCTTGAGCCTCAACTGCAGGAGCTCAACCCTTTTCTCCATTATTGAGTTCCAAAGATCAGCAGTTGTCATCCAGACACTATACAACATTTTCTGCATAATCAAATCCAAATGAGTGCATAAAAATGAAGAGGACTTCAATTTCAAAACCAATAAGAAATAAAGGAGAGCTACTAAAATGTTTAGGAGATTGAAGTCATCTGGCAGGCTGATAAGGAGCCTGTACCAGATACATAGAATGAAAAATTATACTAATGTGCCAAAAAGTGCGGTGTCCCCAGTGATTTGTGCATCTATGAGAATTATAGAACTTATTACAAAACAGGAACTAAAGTAAAGAAAAGATAATAATTGTATCAACAGAAATAAGGGGTCACAAAAGAACAAACATTTACAGTTGCTACAGCTGAAATAAGATAGTGTCAAACCTCAGCCTCCAGTTTCTGAGAACGCAATGAAGAATCGTTACAAGCATTCACATATCGCCACTGTAAGTGTCTGTTGTATAAAAGCCGTAATTGATGGACATCTTCAATTTGACTTGCAGCCTTCTTTACTGGTTTCATATCCGCAATAAAACTAAGAACAGAATTTGAACTCTGAGATTGCCTGGTGGGGCTAGCTGGTCTTATCCGAGCAGGGCTGGGTAATCTAGAGAAAGGGTTCAAAGACTTTGCTCGAGAGGGACTTACCCCTCTAGACACAGAAGGCGATGGAGGGCGCAATGGTGGAGTTGGAATAGACATAGCTCTAGCTGCAGAACTTGATAAGTGTGTTCGATCTGAAGAACCAGGAGATGCAAGCTTTTCCATCTGTGGTGAACTATCATCTTCTGAACAATCTCTGTACACTGATTTTCTACTATCATCCCGAGATACTAACGTTTTCAAATCACTGGCAGATTTGATCAAAGGCTTAATTATCCCATCCAGGGATAGTCTCCTGAGGGAAGGTCGATGGAATAAAGATGAATGTTTGCTAGTCTTATCAGTCAGGTCGACACTTTTATTCAGAGCAGATGGAACTTTACCGGTTTTTCTGCTTGGCCATCGATGTTGATCCATTAATCGTGGATTCATACTATCAGCAGGCCTAGAATTCTCAGAGTGATCAACAGAATTCTTTCCTTTAAGTGGGCTCCGCTTCCTTTCTGGTGTGGGCTTTCTTGAAGCAATAGCTTCAGCCTGTTTATGAGCAACATTTGATGATACCCTTGGAGTTACTGGTTTTTCTTTCTTACTAATAGGAACAGAATATGATTCAGATTGAAAAGAGACACTGAGACTCCGCATTGTGGAAGGCCATAAGGACTCTGGTAATTTATTACCTACAACTTTTTTTGATGCCAACAGAGTTTCTGCAGTTGTATCCTGAATTGGTGTTGATGGAGAACGTGGTGTTGATGGAGAGCGCGGTGTTGATGGCGCACGTGGTGATGATGATGAGGGGCGTCTTCTTTCAGCTGATGTAGCTCTCTTTGGCGCTGACACAGTTGCCGTTGCTGATGTCTTACT
The DNA here is from genome assembly GCA_026898435.1 of Prunella vulgaris. Lineage (NCBI taxonomy): Eukaryota > Viridiplantae > Streptophyta > Magnoliopsida > Lamiales > Lamiaceae > Prunella > Prunella vulgaris. Next base: position 37,327 of record JAPKLY010000282.1, on the reverse strand, counting down.
GGCAAGGGGTGAAGTACAACGTTTTGAAGCAGTGGGTGAAGATGGTGCAGGTGACCTATACTTAGTACGAGCATCTCTTGTTTGGACCAGGCGAAGGACTCCATTTTTGTTCTCAGCAGGAAGCAGAGGAAATCTTGTATTCTCTGCTATAGATTGCTTCCGCAGTGCTTGTTCTGATTCACATACATCCATCCAAACTGTGCAAATTTAGACCACATTGATATCCCCTTTCATATACTAATAACAACCTCAAAACATACTTTTGGACAGGCTTTCACTTAACCCAACATAATCTATTAAATATTCAAACAATTTTTTTCAAAAGGAGATCTGTTCGCCTCTTCAAAGCCTGTCAAACAAATTAGCGGTGAAAAGTAAGATACTAAAGATTGGAAAACGGAGGAGGAAAAGAATGAGGCATGATGAAAAAGGAAAAGATGCTCAAAAGAATACATCTTTACAGACACCCAGATTTCCAAAAGATTGAATTTGATAAGTTCTTCGAACAATTGTAAATGGGCTTTCTGCAATCAGAACCACCCAACTTATCCAAAAGATCGTTCATAAGTGATAGTAAAACAAAACAAAACAGGCACATACACACACAACACAAATTAGCAGATGAAGAGCAAGTGTAAGTTGAGGTTATAAACAATTAAACGAAACAGAAGGCAGTGAATTTAAGACCTCCCCAACAAATGGGGCAGAATAGATGAAGAATGGGGCAGGGAGTGCTGGATAAGGGTCTCTCTCTCTCTCTCTTTTACTTTTTCATTTATATGTGTTTCCTTTTCTTCTTTCCTCTTTTATTCTGGCGCTGGTCCCCTACCTTTTGTCTCTGTCACGGGAATGTCATGTTTGGATGGGCTGGAGATGCATATGCATACGCTATACAAAAAAACACACACAAACAGAGCAAGTAAAACTCACATTCAGAGTCCCTGTGACATGTTCCTTCTTCCCCCCTAACCCAACTTCTCATGAAAGGGAAATTCTAAGAAAATGATATCTTCATCTCTCTCTCTCTCTCTCTCTCTCTCTCTCTCTCTCTCTCCACACACACGCGTCAATGCACAACACTCCAATGGTCATCAAATGTCACAAGAGCACACATAACAGGAGTCTCTGACAATAACACTTCTCAATAATTGAAGAGAAATTTAAATAAGTTGACAAAAGGCTTTAGCCATAATACAGACTTATTTTATGAAAGGCAGAAAAAACAGAGTTACTTGGAAATTGGAATCACAACATGGGTTTCACTAGAAACAAACAAGATGGTAAATCCCACAGTAGATTGAAATAAAAAATAATTCCAAAAAACTATGATTAAGAATCTTTTTTTCTGCGTAAAAGACATTTTATTTAATAGTCTTCCAAAAGGTAAACAATTCACAATAATAAGAATAGGGATGTGAAAACCCAGACATGGAGACCACGTGCAGGAAGGATCATTGTCCATCCCCATGAATTCACAGTAGCCCTAACACACAAAACAACAACAATAAACTAATCGCCGTTACTTCCATTTATCATTTGTTTTGCATTGATTAATTTCAATATATTTTACAAAATCGGTGCAAATCGTATTTCACTATAAAATAATGAAAATCAAAACATCGAGGAATTCCCCTTTTTAGATGAATAAATGCACTAAGTAATGGTCTACGCTTTGTCAGATTTTGTTCCTAAAATTTCCAACATCTACATAATTCTTGCATTATCTTTTCCTTAAACGAAGCTTCACATTAGAGGAAATTTTCATCTATTTCCTTATACGTAAATCAGCGCCAGATTCCAAAAACCCAGGTAAAAATTTTTGAAATTCTTTTGATGATAAAAAAATGAAGATCTATAACACAGAAAAATTAATGCATTGTCTTACCTCTTCAAGAAGCAAAAACACAGAGTCTCCTGATGTGAGTGTCTATCGAAAAAAAAAAAAATTCGATTTAACAAAAAATATTAAATAAAAAAGAGAATTTAGGGAAGAAGGGAGAGAATTTATGGAAGTTTCAGTTAGGGGACGTTGGAGAAATAGACCGATTGAGAACATGCGGCGGTGATTCTTATTTATTTTAATAACCTTTTGTTATTAAATACTAAAAATATAAAATAAATAAAGTATTTAACAAATAGTATATCTATTGTCAACTCGATTTCACATTGATTCATATTACTCTTATGTGTAATAAATATCACTATTATTTATATATATTATTATTATTATAAAAATATATTTAATTTTTGGAAAAATCACAAAATGATTCACAAATTGACAAAAATTACAAATTGCTTCTGTGCAGAAAAATATACACTTCTGTGCAGATATTGTGAATCAATTTGTAAATATAGTCACTTTTTTGAACCAATATGTAAGTCACCCTTAATTTTTTAACAGTGATAACGTATATGTATAACAGTGATAGTGAATTAGATGATATTTATTTATTACTCCCTCGTCCCGTAGGAATTTGCACCCTACGGGATGACACATTTTTTAAGGAAAATGTATTTTATATATAAAGTAGTGGCATATGGATAAATATGTATATAAATTTGTGAGTGTGCACGTAAATCAATGTTTCTTTTTTTAGTAGTGTGCAAATTTGTGTGGGACGTTCAAATAAGAAAAGTGTGCAAATTTCTGTGGGACTGAGGGAGTATATGTTTGGATTTGTTGAGAAATTATATAAATAAATAAATTTTGCACTAAATAGTATTTCTTTTATAGTATAAAAGTTGAGACTCTAAGCAGCTCATGAATACAAATTATGCTGATAATAATTTCACTCATTTTTATTTATTCGTTGAGTCACCTCAGTTCTCTACAATTTTTTTTAATAAAAATAAAGAGTGATTTTTTTAAACACATTTAAATTATTATAATACGATGTATTGATGCATGAGAGACAGAGACTTGTGCATTCATTTAAATTATATTATACTCAAAAGAAAATTATCTTTATTTACAATGCAAAATTATCAATCACAGTTATTAAGTATTCTTTGAAAATAAAATTGATGCACCTGCAACACACAATGCATAACTTATTTTATTTAAACATCTGAAATCTTCAAAAGTGGAAATATTTGTTTGTCAATATCTATCAAAACTTGTTTGACTTGGTTAGCAGATCCCTCTCTCCTGTTTACCTACGTGTATGTTTGTTTTAGAAATTACTCGAATGGACGTAGGACTTTGCGATTATGCTTCACACGAGTTTGAGATTTAACATTCGTTTCTCAAATTCTAAAACTTAATTCACACCTAAAAATACATATTATACCTATTATTATTCTTTTCAACACAATACTCATAAAATATCTATTATAATATCCATAACATCTATAATATCAATCATTAAATCCCAAAATAAACATACCCTACATGATGTGTAATGTATGTACTTCATTGAGGGTGTGTTTGCAACTGATTAAAAAAAGTGAAGAATCACTTTTTTGGGAAGTTGGTGAGACTCAACTTATCCCAAAAAAAGTGATTCTACACTTTTTTAATCTCTTGCAAACACACCCTGAATATGTAATCAAATCACTTTAGATAAGAAATGATCTTTCAACATCAAATATAAATCAGAAAATGGTTTTTTAAAAGGTTATAAATCAGAAAATATTAATAAGGCGTGGTCCGCCCAATAATTCGTTTTGTCAACACTTCAGTTATCTCGTATTTAATTAGCTTATACTCCCTCTGTCCCAAAACTACTTTCATAGTAGTCTTGGGCACGCGAATTAAGGAAAAGTGAGTATGTGAGTGTAAAGTTAAATAATAAAATAAGAAAAAGTGGATTTTGTTGACTTTTGTGAGTGTAAAAAGTTTCATTTTTAGGTGTGTGAAAGTAGATTTGGAACGTCCAAATAAGGAAAGTGTGAAAGTAGTTTTGGGACGGAGGGAATAGTATGAAACTTTAGTAATAGTTTCCTGATTTTTTATTTTTTTTTTGTCTTTTGAATGAGCTTCGGAGGGTGTTGAAAATGATTCTTCAAAATAATCGTTTTGTTATGGTCACACAGAATACATATGGCATCTATTTATATTTGCAAAAAAAAAAAAAAAATCTCGTAATCGTTTCATTAATAAGATATAATATTTTTATTGAATATTTTTAAAATATAAAAAAATATAAATAAATTGTATCTTAGGAATAAGATCATCTTATATAAGTCATTGGGTGCAGATATTTGCACACACTTTTTCATTAAATATATCCACCTACATTTTATTTTATTTTCAGTTAATTGTAAAGATACTACATAACCATTTTTTGGGGAATACTGTATTACCCTTATTACTCCCTCCTTATCGAAATATTTTGCGAATTTTTTTGGACACATGATTTAAATTTTTTTTATAAAAAATATATTTTTATGAGTATTATATGTGTATTTTTTCGCACTTTGCAGTTGTCACTACTATTACCTTTGGGGGACACGTAATTAGGATTTTTCTTGGGGCGTATTGGGTAGTTAAGGGTGTGTGAGCACATCATTATCTGAAAATGTGGGTAGGTGTATTTAGAAGTGGGTTTATTCATAAACAAAAATGTGGCTCTCAATATCCTTGGTCAAAGTTATTATGGTACTATAAGTTATTGTGAAAGGAGGTGTGAAAAGTTAATCAAAATATGCGTATTCTCATCTGACACTGGTTGTGGGCGTTGGTATTAGTGTTTATTCTAGTTGTTGTTAGTTAGTCTCTGTGGAGAAGGTCTTCTGATATTGGTGGGTGTGTTCAGCTAAATGATAGGTGTTAGGTTTGTAAAAAATCAATTGATGTTGAGGAACTCGTCTGATGGAAGTCATCTGACCTTATTAAGTTAGTTGACTTGAATGCTGAACTAAGTCAGCTGATTTGATGGCAAGTCAGCTAATGTCTGAAGTTGTCAGTCCTGAAGGAAGTCGACCTACCTGAAGAACGCAGTGTCCTGAAGTCAACTGAGGACAAAGTCTTTTGATATGGAGGTCATTTGAACTGAGGCATTTAACCTGTCCAAATCAAGTTGTGAACCGGATCTTTACTGAACCGTTTACTTACCAAGAACCGACAGTTATGAACTGAACTAATTAACTGTTGTAACAGAATTTGAGCTCGTTTTGGAATGCTAAATGCTTAAACTGATTAACTAAATCAGTTGGAAACTACCAATTGGGTGTTAGGCTTTGATCGCATTGAGAAGCAGTATAAATTGATGTAACTTTCCCTATCAATTAAGAAAGAGATTAGTCAATTACTAATTTAGGGTTCATATTGAGAATTGAAATTTTTTTCTAAATTGTGGATGCAATTGTGCTGTAATCTGTAATCCTTTGTCATCATAGTGAATTTGGAGTGTCTTGATCCTTTGAACATATGTTTTACAACCGAACCACGTAAATCTTTTGAGTGCTGATTTACTTCATTAATTTCTAATTGTTCTTGTTTCATATCTTCAACTGAGGATTCATTTGTTTTTGTTTTGTGATTAATTTTTGAGTGAATATCTCCGAATAGGAGGGTTCAAATTTAATATTCTACTCAAATTATTCCACAAGAAATTAGACGGTGCTACTATTGACATCCAAATTTCACATAGTTCATAATATTTTATTCCCCTTATCCATTAAATTTATGCACTTTTTTCGTCCGTTTAAAAAAAATGCATTTTCCTTTTATGGAAACCATCACCTTTATTATCATTCCCACAATCATTATTTTATTCACTTGTTGGTCCCGAAATGAGTCTGGATTAGTATATGGGGGGGAATACACTGATAACAACTTTTTCTTTTTCAGGAAATATTCCTCAGGAATTCTGTCAGTTAGAAACTAAGAATGATCACTGAGATTTAGTCCTGAGGACTGAAAGACTCAGGAACCAGATAATGTTGAATCCTGAAATGTGCTCAGAGTGAGTTCAGAAAAGATAACCCACCTACTGACTGCTGAGAAGTTGGTAAGTTGGATAACCAGGGTGCAAATCATGACCGAATTTTGGGCTAAAAATCTGGGACTTGTGTGCGAGCGCGACCTGCGGACACGAATGTCGCAACTATTTGGTGGCGGCTTGACAAGCTAAGTTTTGCCTAAATCCTGACAGGTCATCCTGACCTTTTCAGGCCTGCTGAGATTCTAAAATCTCTACAGTTACAACACGTTTTGAAACTTGAAAAACCTGAATTAATGCAATTAATTCAGACGATTTTCCGGTTACGGTCAAGACCATTTATGGGTCTTTATGGCCACACTCCAACAGTCATTTTTTGAATACTATAAATAGTATTCTTTTGTGTTGCAAGAACAACAATACAAACTTTGAGTGGAAAAAATATACAGATATTTCCGGCAATTTGCCACATTCTTTTGCCCAAATATTCTGCTATTTTCGTTCATACTACGGTGCTATTACGAACAATATTTTGGTTCGTTTAAACAAGATATTGTGCTACATCGTGTTGTTTTTTATCGTTGTATCCTGGGAAACAAGTGTCTCATATATTCACTAAGCACCTAGAGTGAAAGATATTATTTATTTCAAGGATATTATATTTTACACTAGCCTTGATATCCTGTATATTTTTATTATTATGTTTCAGCCATAGTGTGCTTATATTTCCTATAAATAGTAAATAGAAATTAGGTTTGGGAGGGAAGGAGTGAATGTGCATCTAAACAAGTTGACTGTGTTGGTCAAAATGACTCTTTTCAGCAGCTATGTGAAATCCCTTTGCGAGTGGGGTTGTCCATAGATGCAGAAGAACACGACATGTGGGGGCATCTCTTGCTTTTAGGTTCAGTACACTGAATCCCTACATACAATTCTTTTATGTTCGGTATATATATTAAAAGTGTAACGCCAAGCGCTTAGACCCCTTAGATAGTGTCAAAATATTTTTTTTACTATTATTCTTTTCTAATAATATTAATGTTTTTTAAATATATATTAATAAAAATATATAATGTACAATAAATTATAAATTTAAAACATAATTAATAATCAAATATATTTTTCACAAAATGTTTAAAACTATAATAATACGGTATTGTCTAACTTTTAAATGAAATACAAAAATAGCAAAATACATAGTACAAATAAATTATGAAGAATTTCAAATAAAATTTTATTTTTTAGTGTTTATTTGCTAGGTTCTATCTTTTAATTTTAACTTTTAACATGAAATAAGAATTAAAAAAAAAGTAATGACTGCCTAAATGGTGCTAAGACGGTCTCGACAGCGCCAAATATGTTAGCGAATTTTTCTCGGTAATTTGGCCTAGGCGTCAGCGGTTGTGTACCGTCAAGCGCCTAAACTGGAATTGGATTTCTGAGTTTCCCCACATGGAATTGAATACACGGCTTTTATTCCACGCATTCTTTTCCCCACATGGAATTGGATTTCTGAGTTTCTCATTATTTTTATTAAACTAGCATTTTTTATAATTCCAAATAAATTATGAACTTTAAACGAGTTTCGTTTCAAGAATTTCTATTTTTGCATTTTCTTTTCATAAATGACAAAGTTTTGTATGAAAATTATTCATCATAAAGTCTCACAAAATAGTTTTAGTTATCAAATATTTGATCAAAACTATCAAAAATCTCATCAGGAATATCATAAATTGAAATTACTAATATTATATTTTAATTATTGTTGATTTATTAACCCAAAAACTTAATACTCCTAATAAATTATTTAATACTTTTAATCAAATATTTGATACTTTAAAACAGTACATTTATAAAACGTATTCGAATTTCGAATTTTTGTTACATATGGACTTGCACAAATTCAATTGGGCCATAATAATAGAAAACATTCACATTTATTTGAGACATCCCTTTGAAATGTGTCTATAAAAATAATTTATGCTTAATCGATATTATTAAAGAAATAAAGGACTTAATTGGTTTGTGCCTCGTATACAAATACATATATACATTCTCATAAAGTACAATCAACAAGACGGTCACACCCACGGGAGTTTGGTATGAAAATTCTTCAATAGTAATGGGAATGAGAAAATATACATAGTAATTATTGTATGTAATGAGAACAAATGAGGTACATATAATTGTTTTTCCTCCTAAATAAGATAATCATCACCCCTATTTGATTACCTACATCTTATTTTATAATCATTCTCCTCAATTAATCCCTCATACCACAACCAACAATATTTTTTTTTCAACCTTTTCCAAAATTAGTACACAACATTAATAATGTAACCACCATGAACACAAACTCTCATTCAACATATATAAGGGTAAATGAGAAAAATAAATTTTTATTCACATTACCATTGAAGAATTTGAAACAAGTGCCCCTCAATTTTAATCTAAATTTATAGATAAAGTACAATGTGATAATCTACTTGCTAAGGTACTTTACTTATGCACGTAGCGCATGCTGGATACAAAAAATATATGATGGAGTATATATCAGTTTAGGCAGAGTATTGTATGAAAATGGTTCATAATAAGTTTATCATAAATAAGTTTTAAAGTATCAAATATTTAATCAGGTGTATCAAAAGTTGAGGTCAACATAGATTATTGATCTCAACTTTTGATACACCTGATGAATATTTTGATACACTTGACCAGATATTTGATACTTTAAAATAATTTAATTATAAACTTATCATGAATTATTTTCACACAATATATACCTTCTCATCAGTTTAATATGCACGCATAAATTAATGCTAACGGATTAAAAATTTTGTAATCTATAATTTCTCACGATTTTGAATTTGATCCACATGAATTATACATTTTATTATTGATCCTATAAGTTTGTAACAGGATCAAAATTAAAAAATATTTTTATATTTACATAACTAATATCAAAATGTGTAATCCACATGGACTCAAATTTAAATTAAAAACAAGTTATTGACTGCAAAAATATTGAGTTGATATTGTGTGAAAGTGATTCATATTATGAAACTACTTTTTAACAAGACAAAAAAAAATCATAAATATAAACTTTATATCACAAAGTGGTTTATATCATGAAAATGGTTTATATAATCCTTGCTCAAAAATATTAATCCCTAATTCTAATTCCATGGGAATAATTCAATCAAAAATTGACATAAGATTTTCCCCAAGTTGCACCCATGCAATGATGAAGAAAGATTGCATGCAATGATGAAGAAATATTGCATTGCATGTTGCATTGTGGACCATTTTGTCCCTACTCGCGCATGTTTTGACTAATTTAAACCTTCTTCCAAATGCGACTTTACTTTGCTTCCATTTTTATTAAAGCCATTGCACATGGATTCTATCATTTTATGTAACAACCTCATAATTAAATTGTATGTACTAATTATGATAAACCGCACCATGGAAAAGTATAATTATTTAATTGTGGACTTATAATGACTCAACACTCTCTAGCAAAATATATATACTTACATCATTCTAATTATATTTAAATATGCAAAAAGAAAATTAATTATATATGAGATTGATTCCTACATCAGAGATGATATTTTTTTTATATTATTTGACAATTTTCAAAATTTGGATATTACAAAATTATAAGTATCACGTTTTATATATGAGATAGTATCTCCAGTATATCAAACAGTGTCATTATATATATATTCCATTTTTTAAATTTATTTTCACACGTTCATTATTCATCCGTTCAAATAGAATTTTATGTACATATTATTGTGTTTAGGGATGCATTCAGAATTATGTTTCAAGAGAACAAATGTTTTTCATGTTATGGGCCTTTTGGCCATATTATAATATTATTAATTAATATTTTAAGGTGACAAAAGCTAAAGGAAAAAAATACAAAATTTTAGTAATTAAAGACATAAATTTATATATATAACGGGAAAAAAAATTAAATCTCAAATTACCTGCACCCTAAAACTGCCCACATTAATTTAAAAGCTAACTAAAGCACCGGAATATCTTTTATTTGAATATTGAAAAGCAATGGATAAAGTTGTTATTATTGTATAGAGAGAAGCATGGACGGAGCTACATGGGGTACAGGAGGGGCACTGGGCCCCCTAAAATTTTTAATTTTTCTACTATATATACATTGTTTTCTATTTTATACTATTATGTAAATGTGGTCAATTTATTTTGAAGGCTAGTGTAGTTTTTTCTTCTCTTAGAAAACAGGTTTAGATTCCTTTAGACTGCATAATCTTAACTTATTTTTTCTACATTCTTGTTTTACCTGTTTTTTTGCAAGCAATTAATAAATGTTAATAATATATTTAACATTATTGTCTATATTTTATTGTACCACAAAAAATTGTTATTAAAATTGCACATTTTAGTATTAAATTTTTTCAAGTTTTAATT
>JAPKLY010000282.1:0-16990 GCA_026898435.1 Prunella vulgaris | reverse complement strand
ATTTTTTTTGTAAGTTAAAAGATTAAATTCAAAACTTAAGTATGAAAATCAGAATCGATGACATTTAAAGGACAAAGATATATTTTCCCCTTTTTTTATAAGAAAATTTTTCATTACGAAATTGAGTGTCCCTATTAAAAGGTGTATTCGAGCATTAAGAACAAATATCCTAACAGTCAAACATTTTTCTTGATTCTAATAACCAATCATGAAAACTATACAATAAACCGAAAACCAACTCCACAGTCTATTTTTAACTTCACCTGTGATATTATCAATGTTGAAAGCTTCTCCTTTGAATATCAATCTATTTCTCCACTTTCAAATTGTCCATATCACACACATTCACAAGCTTATCAGTTTAATATATTTTTCCTTTTAATTACAAATGTAGATTTAGGTGATACCGTGATAGTGATATGTACTTTACATTTAATGCTTTTGTACAATTACATTACATCATGGAAACTCAATCTTTTTAGGATAAATTTGGGTTTCAATAGACCCTGATTTAGAGGTATAAAATTGAATAATTCTGATCACAACAATCAGTTCTAAGTGGGTTCCATTTATAGGTACTTCAAAAATGATGAGGATAGGGCAAAAGTAGCAATGGATTCTGCAGCTTGGATATGTTGCCAGTATATGCGGTATCACTTTGGTGGACGCAGAAGGGATTACATAATCGACGTCCCCGACATGAGACTGCTTAGAGTATTGTACTTCGATATTAACTTCATTTACTTAGCTGGAATTGAGTATCTGGTTTGCTTGAAATACTTGGTTATTGGTGATTTGCCGCCCTCTATCTCCAACCTAGTGAACTTGGAATACCTTCGTGTGGAGACGGATGATAAGACAGAATACATATCATCACCAATCATGAAAATGAAGAAGTTGAAGCACATGAAGCTGCCCTCAGGAGTAACATACGGCGAAGACTGCAGCACCTCCGAGACGAGCATGCTCGAATTTCTCTCATATATTGTGATCAGGAATGTGAGGGATGAAGAGATGTTGAAATGCTCACCCCGTCTTCGCAGGCTCAAATGCTTTTACGCCAAAAGGGTGCGTAAAATGATCAATTTGAGCTTCTTCACTCAGCTCGAGTCACTCACTCTAGCATTCACCAAGACTCTGTATAGAGTGGAAATGACTCTGCCCTCGAGCATCAAAAAGCTGGCTCTTGTTGGCTTGAAAAACAAGTTGAGCACGAAGACAATGTCGATGATTGGGGGATTGGAAAATCTGGAGGTGCTCAAGTTAATGGGGATAGAGTTTGAGGGAAATAGATGGGATACACAAGATGGTGAGTTTCAGAAGCTCAGATACTTGAGGATGGATCACACGAGGGGCCTCAAACGGTGGAATGTAGAGTCGAGCCAATGTTTCCCCAAGCTTCAGCATTTGGTGTTGCACGCTTGCTTCCATGTCTGGGAGATTCCTGTCGAAATAGGCGAAATCCCGACTTTGCAGATGATTGAGGTAGAGGGGCCTGGAGTCGAGGAATCGGCAAAAAGAATCCTACAAGAACAAAGGGATATGGGAAACGAAGAGCTAAGGGTCATTCGCTCAGATTCTTCAAGGTATGACTACCTTCGTTTGTTTCATATTAGATATTCCCTTATGGTTAATGGTTAAAATTGTATATTTTTATAAGTTACTCCATAATTTTAGTTAGTTATTTAATGATGATGTAATAGTGAGTGTGTGTATGGAATGGGACCGCGTGTGCATTCTCCAGAGGACTCTGTTTTGTTACTTGGTGTGAGTAAAATAATAGATTTCAAAGGTGTTTGGTTGTGCTTATAATCTCTTTTAATAATTCATAAGAATTGTCCCACTGATCTATGTGACACTTGCTTAAAATTCATACACAGGGGGTTAGCCAATGTCCTCACCATGTACAAACTTTCTAATTTCTATGTAACTCCTTTTATGGTGTGCTCTTTAGCAACTTCCCACAAGGCCACTATGTGAGAGCACCACACTTCATTGATCTTTAAACAAGGAGATGGATTACAATTGCATGACATGAGAGAGTATCTACGTGAATGAAACCTTCACCCTCTCAGTCCTTATCGAAAAATACTAAACTCAAAAAACAACTGATTTTGAATTCTTCTGATTTTGCTCAGCTGATCTCTCTTAGACGCTACTTTTTTTTTTTGACTTTGAAGCTTTATAGAACGACTTGGAAGGTTCCACGAGCGGTTACTTAGCTCTACGAATAGTTTGCTATGCTCACTAATACATATTTACACTTACTCTCTAAGAGATAACTATCTAAGTAAACCTCCCACTAAGAGAGCTCTTAATAACAGCTCTCTAAGTGGCTCCCCACTTAGAGAGCTGCTCACTTAGAGAGTTGTTATTGAGAGCTCTCTAAGTGGGAGATTTACTTAGATGGATGTCTCTTAGAAAGCTTTTATTAGAGCTCTCTAAGTGTAAATCTGTATTAGTGGCTAGTTGTACACTCTAATAAATCACACCTCAAACCGACTCCAATTGAGTGAGTTATAACTTATTAAAGTCAGCAATAGTAAAACGAAATTTATAAGTCAATTATTTAAGCAACTTCCAAACTCATGCAACAAACCAGCCTTCAATTCTCCAACTGACTTAACTAACTTGTAATTCAATCTAATTTCTTTTAGAGAATATTAGGCCTTAGTTAGAGTCTAAAACACAAATAAGGCTACACCTTTTTTAATATTACACGAAGGGCCATTTCACCTAATTAATATCCAACAATTTTCATCTAATAACCAGAATGCCCCTACATGAATATAGACGGCTTTCCTATACATCTCTGTGGAAATCGCACGCCTCATGTCAATCAAAATGGGGTCTACGATGAATTAGATCAATGGTACAATAATTAGTTCAATTGTACAAATTTGCCCCCATAACTATGGTACAATAATTAGTCCAATGGTACAAAATCATATTGTACTATTGTTCACCGGACTTATGTAATTATGAGATATGACATCTACAGTACAATTTCTGACATGAATAGTACAGACTTGACAGCTACAGTACAATTTTTGACATGAACAGTACGAGTTTGACAACTACAGTACACTTTTTCTGACATGAATAGTACCCGATTTGACAGCTACAATACTCGATTTGACATCTACAGTACACTATCTGACAGCTACAGTGCACATCCACCATTTCACTGTACACTAATATGTACTATAGTACACTGGAGTTAGTACTATAGCACATCCACCATTTCACAACCACAAATATGCTCGAACAAAGTACACTAATATCAGTATCTGACGTGAAAAGGTGTATTTTGTCTCTACTTGTAATGTTTAAAGGTAAAAGGCTTAATTTGTAGTTTTAATGTTACAATTGACCTTAGACGTAAGTGCCCCTTTCTTTTAATCACTTTACCATGCATTAATGATATGAGCCACACTTACCATATCACCAAAAATCAAGATTGTAGAAGTCGAAAATTGGAAATTGAGCGTTTTTTTACCGTCTAGCGCCTAGGCGCCGGCTAATTTTTTTTTTTAAAATTATATAATTAAAAAATTTTCCCTATTCATCCAAATTAATTTTGAATTAAATATTTAGTTAGATAGCACGCATCTACAACAATTTCAAGATTTAAATAATAAATACTAAATAGTAAAATAACAAATACTAAATACAACATTGCATAAAAGGACCTGAGCACTAAAAAAGAAGATAAATTTGTATTCTATTAACAGTTTAACACTTAACAGTAATATTTAAATGGTCTGGCTCTGTTATTTAAATATGTGTTACATTGTTTTTCCACATTTACTGGACTTGTGAGCTTGCCTCTGTTTATTTCAGAATAAAGTCATAAACTATGTCTAAAGTGTAATCTATTTATGAATTTTATCACACAATTTTGCAATATGGGAAAGAAAGGGAGAATATTTAGATGAAGAAAAAGGATACGGTTATGTATTACTGATTTATTCGATGGAGGACCGCGACGGAGAATGGAGGCAACAACAAAAAATCAAAAACTAAAACATAAATCGAACCTTCAGATTGTGCGATGGAGGCGACGCCGCGACGGTGCTCCCTGCGCCGCTGCGCGAACGACGTCCACGGCCAGGCGGTGGCGATACACCGGGGGGAGAGGCGCCGTGCCGGAGGGAGAGAACGCTGCGCCGGAGCTGGAGGGAGAGAAGAACGCTGTGAGTTTCAGTTTTTTTTAATTTGAGGCTTTGAGCCCTATGTTTTCAGATTCACGGCTTATCTCATTCTCAGTATTCTATTCAGATTTCAGATAATAATTTTAAAAAATCATAATTTTATTAAAAAATAAAAAAATCGTGATATTTTTCCGACTTTCGCTACCCAGCCGCCTAGGCGGAAACTACTTATTTTGCGCGTTTTTTTCAAAAAAACCGGCGCAAAGCCGCCTAACTCGAGTTTTGCATCCCTGCCGAAAATAAAGGACGGACAAGAATATAACAATTTTCTTTTTTTGGAAGGGATAACGATACGACGTCGGGTCCTTTAGAAAATACCAAATTTTAATCAAGTAAAGTGAGATGGAGAATAGTTAAATTGGCGTTTTCCCCACCCACTAGTGAAAGCCGACACATTGTCCATATAATTCCAAGGCAACGCGTAATAATGATATATACACCCCATCTTTGTCTGGTGTGAAACGAGAAAGCAACACATTTTTATGTCTTTTTCCGGTGTCATTCCAAATTCAAAAAATTTAGAGATGAATAGATTTAAGAACTATAGATTTAAAATTAAAAAAATTATCAATTTAAATATCTATTTTGTGATATACATATAAAAAACCTGTCTTTCTTGTTATCCAGTTAGTATGGTTTCAGAGGCATGAAAATTTGATTAATTTGCACAACTCTTGCTCTTATTATACACTCGAAAAATGGACTGTTTCATTCAAGCATTATTTTTACTAGCGAGGCTCGTCAGCTATCATCCGCCAGAAGCTAAGTACCCGCCGGACGCTAACTACAAGGTGATTCTGGGCTACTACGTCGCATATCTTGGTGAGATGTCCCAACAAAACCTTCCACATTTATTACTCACCGAAGCTTCCAACTGGAGACCACGCTATCGAGTTCCAATGGAGGAGATATCTGCATTTTGCGCGCAGGAGCTTAAGGAGCACCTCTTCAGGGTGCCCAGACTGAAGAAGCTTCCAGAAGGCCAGCATGCGGGCACACCGGTGAAGGAATTTGTCGCTTTCCTAGTTCGATTGCTGTACCGCAAAACAGGTTCCATTGCTGATCTGTGTGGAGACCGAATCACTAGCCTTGAGAAGGAGCTGAGATTTCTTCTCACAGTTCTTGGGGGCACTCTGTTAATGGATGAGGACGAAGAAGAAGAATCGGGGAATCTGTTGGCGGAATTTGAAGCTGTGGCTGATGAAGCTGGAAATCTTGTCCATTCCTTGTGGGGATTTCTGTAGTTTTAAACCATATGAACATGTTGAAAGCTAATATCATGAAGTTGTCAGCTGATTGTGTGACCAAATCAGCTTATAATATGCCTCCCAAGACATCTCTGGTTGACTCCTTCCTAGTTCTTGATTTATTAGTTCTTGATCTGGAGGATATAATGAATCGTGATGGTAATCCAATTGCCGATGTCAAGGATCAAATCCAAGCTCTCCATCAGGGGCTAATCTGTTTGCAATCTTTCATCAAGGATATGGGTCCGGACCAACCTAAAGAAATCGGAGAATTGAAAGAATGTTGTATGCGAATTGGAGATTTGGCCCGTGAAGCTCAATATGTTGTAGTCTCCTTCTTGGCTGGAGATGCTCCGTCGTGGTATCTCTTCAACAGTCTCATTGTTGTCAACCGCAAGATTAGGCTTTGCAGGACTGAGCTCCCTGAAATGATAATGAAGCATACATCTGGAGGCTTAGAAGCTGCAAAGTGTTTCGACAAATAACTGTCGTCGTCACTGCCAAAGAGGAATTCTGCATTGGATGACAATGTAGTCGGGTTTGAGGACAGGATGACTTATATTTTGGATCATCTTGTGGGAGGAGGAGCTGAGCTGCGAGTTATTTCAATCTTTGGGATGCCGGGACTTGGTAAGACTACTCTTGCTAAGAAATTGTATAATCATCCCTCTGTTAACTGTAGGTTTGACAAACTCTCGTGGTGTGTTGTTTCCCAAACATATTCGAAGCGCAATGTGTTGGTTAACATCTTAATTCATATTGCAAGTGATCAACTTGGTAAAGATGTGATCTTGAAAATGGAAGATAAATGTTTAGTGGAGCACATTCACAAAAGTTTGAAGGGTAGAAGATACCTGATTGTGATGGATGATATTTGGGATTCAAATGTGTGTGATGAATTGGTTAGATGTTTCCCAGATGATGGAAATGAAAGCAGGATATTGTTCACAACTAGGAACAAAGAAGTAGCTCCACCCGATTGCCTAATGTACGCGTTGCAATCTTTTGTCCGACGACCAATGTTGGGAGCTGATACAGAGAAAGGTGTTCAATGATCAAACTTGTCCTCCACAATTGGTCGAAATTGGTCGTGAGCTTGCTGCAAGTTGTGGCGGGATGCCACTTGCAGCAGTTGTTATAGCCGGAGTTCTTTTGAACAAAGACAAGGAAGAAAGAGCATGGGAAGAAGTGAGACGAAATTTGTCTTTCTATATTCTTGATGGCGATGACAATTTTGTGATGCGAATTTTGAAACTCAGTTATGATCACCTGCCACAACACTTGAAGCTCTGCTTTCTTTATCTTGGAGTATTTCTTGAAGATCAAGAAATCCCCGCTCGACATATGATGAATATGTGGATTGCTGAAGGATTCATTCACAAAGAAAATGAAAAGGATGCAGCTGAAGGATATTTGAATGAGCTAATTGATAAAAGTCTGGTAATGGTTGCCGAAAGAAGATCGGATGGACGCCCAAAAACTTGTCTTGTTCATGATTTATTACGTGAATTATGCTTGAAGACATGTGAGGAAGAAAAGTTAACCAGATTTATGAACGATAAGTATGCTCATCATAACTCTATTTGTTCTATTTCATGCCTGATTATGTACACACATTCAGAGTTTCTTTCTTTTCCCATTTCTAGGTACTTAAAAAAAGAGGATTTTGGTAAGCATTCTTTAACTTGGAATTGGATGGATCGCTTTGGACGACGTAGAATGAGTATCAAATTGAGGTTCCCGACATGAGACTACTAAGAGTGTTGTATTTGGATTTCAGCTTCATTTACTTAACTGGGATTGAATATCAGGTCTATTTTAAATGCTTGGTTACCGATGATTTGCCGCCATCAGTTGCCAACCTTGTGAACTTGGAATACCTTTGCGTGCAGACGTATAAGGACGTATATCTATCCTCCAAAATTTTGCAAATGAAGAAGTTGAAACACGTGGATGTGGGCTCTAGAGTGGACTTCTCTAGAGCAAGATATGGCAAAGACTGCAACACCTCCCTAACAAACAAACTTGAATTTCTTTCTAATATTTTGATTAGGAATGTGAAAGATAGAAAGATGTTGAGGTGTTCGCCCCATCTTCGAAGACTCAAATGCTTTTATTCCAAGAGGGTACATGGGCGAATAGATTTGAGCTTCCTCACTCGACTCGAGTCACTTACTCTATGCGTCTCTGCGACTCTACTTGGAGGGGTAACTATGAGTCTCCCCTCGAGCATTAAGAAGCTGAGCCTTTCTTGTTTCAAGAGCAAGTTGGGCAGAAAGACAATGTCAATGATTGGGAGATTGGAAAACCTTGAGGTTCTCAAGTTAAAATACATTTGAAGGAAAAAGATGGGATACACGAGATGGTGAATTCGAGAAGCTGAGGTACTTGAGCTTGGATTGCACGGATCTGGCACGGTGGAATGTTGGGTCTAGCGAACATTTCCTGAAACTTGAACGATTGATGTTGCACTTTTGCCCCAAACTTGGTTTGATTCCTGAAGAAATAGGCGAAATCCCTACGATGCAGGCGATTGAGGTAGACGGGTTGCTAGAGGAATCGGCAAGAAGAATCCAACAAGAACAAAGGTACATGGGAAATGAAGACCTCAGAGTCATCCACATTGATTACCAAAACTATCGCTTAATATAATTTATGAAGTTGGTAGCCAAGTAATACTGAGCGCGTATGAGGCTGCATGTGTTTATATTTTTAACTCTGTTTTTCGATTATATTCTGAAAAATGTATTGTTGTTCCATTCAACTTCTGAGTTTTTTTTATCACGGATGGAGGTCCGAAAACTTGTATGGTTCATGATTTAATACGTGAGTTATGCTTGAAGACATGCTTAATAAACTCAATTTAAAAAAATTAACTGCCATTCTTTCTTCTGTTTTTCAAATTTTATTCTGTGTCCCATTTCTAGGTACATAAAAAATAAGGAAGATTTTTGTGCGGGTTCTTCAGCTTGGATGTGTCAATTTGGTCGGCGTGGAACGAGTAATTATCAGATTGAGGTACCCGACATTAGACTATTTAGAGTATTGTACTTGGATTCTAGCTTCATTTACTTAACTGGAATTGAATATCTGGTTTGTTTGAAATACTTGGTTGCTTGTGATTTGCCGCCATCAATTGCCAACTTTGTGAACTTGGAATACCTTTGCGTGGATACGTATTTTAAGAAGGTATATCTGTCCTCCACAATTATGCAAATGAAGAAGTTGAAATATGTGGATGTGGGCTCTACAGCAAGATATGGCAAAGACTGCGGCCCCTCCCTGAGAAACATAGTCGAGTTTCTTTCCAATGTTCTGATTAGGAATAAGAAGGATAAAAAGATGTTGAAGTGTTCACCCCATCTTCGCAGACTCAAATGCATTTATTCAAAGAGGGAATGTGGGCTAATTGATCTGAGCTTCCTCACTCAACTTGAGTCACTTACTATAAGATTCACAGGGATTCTATATGCAGAGGTAATACAAGTTTCCTCCACTTCTCTCTATTTAGTCTAACAAAGTGGTATCAAGAGCCACTTATGTTTGGAGATTGAAGCTCGAAGATGTCGAACGGAAGTCATTATCGTGGACGTGGACGAAGTCGAGGCTCGAGAGGTGGAGACACAGGCCAAATCAACCAAGGAATGACAAATCAATTATTGAATGTTCCAATTGTCATCGATATGGTCATTATGCCTGGGAATGCAAAGATGATGAAGAAGAGAAAAATAATCTCATGGAGATCAATAACAAAGAAGACATGAATCCCACTTTGCTTCTCGCATGCAAAAATTACTCTGAAGATGATGATAATCGTTGGTATCTGACTCTGGAGCAAGTAGCCATATTTGTGGGAGAAGAAATTTATTCACAGAACTTGATGAGAATGTTGGCGGTGATATCACGTTTAGAGATTCGTCAAAAGTGCAAGTAAAAGGAAAAGGTACGATTTTGATTCGGTTGAAAGACGGGAGTCATCAATTTAAATCAAATGTTTTTTATGTGCCGGAAATGAAAAGTAATATTTTAAGTTTGGGGCAGCTTTTGGAGAAAAATTATGACATTCATTTGAAAAATAAAAGTTTGACAAAAAGAGATGAAAATGGAAGATTGTTGGCCAAAGTTCGCATGACAAAGAATTGAATGTTTTTGTTGAACATTCAAAGTGATGGAGAAATAATGGATGATGGGTGTGCTGTTGTTTTGAACCATATCAACCTGTTGAAAGCTAATATCATCAGGTTGTCACATGAATATTCTGTCAGCAGATCAAGCTATAAGTCCCACAACACATCTGTAGTTGAATCGTTCCTAGTTTTTAATTTATTAGTTCGTGATGTGGAGGATCTAATCAATGGGGATGATGGTCGGATTGCTGATGTGAAGGATCAAATCCAAATTCTCCATCAGGGGCTCCTCTGTTTCCAACCTTTCATCAAGGATGCAGGTCTTGTTATTTAACAACAGGTTCCTCACATGATCAATTGAAAGAATATTATATGCGGATTGGACATTTGGCACATGAAGCTCAACATCTTATTGTTTCTTTTTTGGCTGGAGATGCTCCTCCTTGGTATCTAGTCAACAGGCTTATTCACGTCAACCACAAGATTGAGCTTTGCAGAGTTGAGCTCTCAGAAATCACAATGAGATGTAAATTTGGAGGCTTAGAAGTTGCAAAGTATTTTGACAAACAAATGTCATCATCACTGCCAAAGAGAAATACTGAGGCGGATGGCGTTATAATTGGTATTGAGGACAAGATGACATATGTCTTGGATCATCTTGTGGGAGGAGGAGCTGAGCTGCGCGTTATTTCAATCTTTGGGATGCCGGGACTTGGCAAGACGACTCTTGCTAAGAAATTATACAATCACCCCTCTGTTAACTACAGGTTTGATAGACTCTCGTGGTGTGTTGTTTCCCAAACGTTATGAAGCAGAATGTGTTGGCTAACATCTTAATTCATATTGCAAATGATCAGCTTGTTAAAGATGTGATCTTGGAAATGGAGGAAGATATTTAAAGTTGTGCTTTCTTTATGCTGGAGTATTCTTTGAAGAGAAAGATATCCCCACTCGATTTATGAAGAATATGTGGATAAGTGAAGGATTCATTCATGGCGAAAATGAAGATAATGCAGCTGAAAAATATTTAGATGAGCTAATTGATAGAAGTCTAATAATGGTTGGTAAAAGAAGATCAGGTGGAAGAGAAAGAACTTGTGTGATTCATGATTTATTGCGTGAATTATGCTTCAAGACATGCAAAGAAGAAAAGTTATCGAGATTTGTGAATAGTAAGTAAGCTTACTATATATATATTGTTCACTTTTACTGCATTTTTTTGTGTTGTATTTCCAATTTGATTTTATGATTTCTTATCATGAAACATGTGTACCTAATACAATTTTTCGTAGTTTCAATATGTTGTGTTTAATTTTGTGTTGTAACATGCCTTTCTAGGTACTTGGGAAATGAGGAGGATGGCCTAAGAGTAGACACAAATTCTACAACTTGGATGTGTAAGCCAGTATATGCGCAGTCGCTTTGGCCTAAGATAGGTATAAAAATCGAAAAAATATAAATTTTTACAGTAGAAATGATATTTACCCCTTTTGTTTTGCTTCTTTGATTTCTAATTTGATTTCATTTGGATTTTACGGTAATTATTGATGTGTATTGGATTTTAGCGTGAAATAATTGTACATATTTTAGATGTTATGGTAATTAATTCATAAATAAACAAGATAAAGGTAATAAGTCAAAAACTAATAGTACTACGCACGTTTACGAGTTAAATAACATTTCTTATCACGGCTTTTCATTTCTTGAATTATTAACATGTGACACTGAATTTTTTAACCGGCCGACAGTGAAATACAAAATTGAATATTACAATAACGGTTTACAGTGTTATCGTTTGTTTTACTATAAAAAAAATGTTACTATTGCATGCTTTCAAAAATAAAAAATGAAGGGAGGTTTTACGTATTAGATTAGGCAATAGGTAGGGAAATTTAGTAGGTTAAATTTTAGTGGTTTTTTGAAACAGTAGGAATTAAGGATTGAGAATATTTTTTTCTTCCAGCTCCTCCGTCAATGATGTGTCCCCAAGAAGGGTGAGGAGAAACCTCAGCTCCTTCTCAAGATTTCTGATTCGATCTCGGGATGAATCAGTGATGAATCTTGGTTTGTGGTAGAGCAATCGAACCAGGAAACTGGTGAATTCTTGATTCTTCCATGTGGAACCCTGAAAACATGCTCCTGAAGCTTCGATATTTCATTGGGATTTGGTGAGTCTGTGATGAGTATGGTTGGTAGCTCTTGTTCGGACATCCTCTGCAGAAATGTGAGATAGTGCTGCACAATCGCCAAATGCAATCTAGTGTGCTGACCTTTTGGTTTGCCCATGGAAATCCATTTTTTGAGCAAATGATAAAAGCAAAGATTAATGAGAGATGCAAATTATATTTCCCAACCTTACAACCTAAGATAAAATATTTTCTCCTAACATATTTCTGGGCAGTAGAGTACAAAATGTCAAGGGTGGTTCTTAGTCGTCTTAAATTATAATTAGGTGGATGCATGATGATTAGAAAGATAATCCTAAACAAAAAGAAAAAGGCAAATGCGTAGCTTTCCAAAGAGCATGTACGCTAAATATTTTAGATCAAGATAATCACTCTTTCCTTTTCAAGTGGTTAAATGAATTTACAAAACATCATCTCAAACAAACACAAAAACAAAACAAAATAAAAATAATACATAAACATTAAAATTTAACCAATTAAATCAATCACCTAATAGAAATCCATATAACTTCAATCTTCAACAATACTTAAATTCCAACAAAAATGAAGGGACGCTTGATATTAAAAGTTTTCAATGGTAATGAAATTTTAAAAAATATATAATAATTATAGTAGGTAATGAGAACAATCAAGGTACACAATATTGATTTTCCTCCTAAATAAGGTAATCATCACCCCCATATGATTACATACTTTTCATCTTATAATCCTTCTCCTCAATCAATCTCCATACCACAGCCAACAACTTTTTATTTTATAAATTTTTTAAAAATTTGAACACAACACTAATAACATAACCACTATGAACACAAACACTCATTCAACATATATCAGGGTAAAAAAGAAAAATCAAATTTCATTCTCATTACCATATCAAATAAGAAACATTAAACCCTTGTTATTATGGGTTTTAGCGATCGATTTAGCGACCGAAAATCAGTCGCTAAACACATTTACCGACTGATCAAGGTGGTCGGTAAAACTAGGGGTGGACGGTACGGCATACCGAAATTTTTTTCGCCATACCGTTACCGTACCGAAATTTTCGATATCGAAAAATATCATACCGTTGTCATACCGAAAATTTCGGTATACCGAATTTCGATATACCGAAATTTCGATACCGAAAAAAATCATACCGTTTTCATACCTAAATTTCGGTATACCGAAATTTCGGTATGACAACGGTATACCGAAATTTTTGGTATACCGAAAATTTTAATTTTTTCGGTATACCGAAATATTTTAGGTATACCGAAATATTTCAATATACCGAAAATATTTCGGTATATCGCGGTATACCGAAATTTCTATATTTATATACCGTTACCGTATCGAAATTTTCGATACGATACCATACCGTACCGAAAATTTCGGTATACCGAAAATTTCGATAAATTCGATATTTTTCGATACGATAAGTGCGGTATACCGGTATTTTCGATATTTCCTCCACCCCTAGGTAAAACTGTGGTCGCTAATATTTAGCGACCGCCAAAACGGTCGGTAATTAGTCGCTAAAAGAACCGGGATTTGACCCGTTTTTGAATGTTAGCGACCGATTATTCGGTCGCTAAATAATAATTTTATTTTTTTAAATATTTTGTTATATTTTATTTAGCGACCGAATAATCGATCGCTAATTATATATTTACCGACCGATATTTCGGTCGCTAAATTTTGTCGTGAAAAAAAAAATTGGGGCCAAGGTGGTTCGAACCCAGGCCTCCAGTGTGGCTCAGCAAGGTGTTATATTATAATGTTGTAAATTTATTATTTAACATTACGAAAATTTATTAATTTATTCAATTTAAAAATACAAATACAATTCGTTCAAAATTTTCACTTTCTTTGGATTTTTATATAACCATTTGAAACCATTTGAAACTAATTATTTTACACTACTAAAATTTAAACATTCAACATAATTTAAACATTCAATATCCCATAAAAACATCCAACATAAATAAAATAAAATTCATTGTTCAACAAAAAAAAACTAATGTGACGAATTAAAGCCGTCGTCGTCACCACCAAGATCGACAACCTCCTCATCGTCATCGTCATCATCCTCAGGTAGAGGTGGTGGAAGATCAGGAAATTTGGGGACGTTCCAACCCATCTCTTCGGAGGCAGACTCAAGCCAATTCTTCATCATTCTCGTCAGGTCCTCCGTTTGCTTCATCCTATCTTTCATCATCTTCCCCTTTGTTTGATATTTCTCCAATTTCTTTCTCACGTCGGAGAGTTGACTTTCGACGTGGGAGGAGGGGTGAGAGTCGAGGGAATAGGAGGAGCTCCCCTTCTGTGATAGGCGGACAGCCTTACTGTGACTGCCCAATCCTAGATACTTCCCCTTCTTTGGTTTGACCAAATTCAGAAAAATTTGGTCCTCGTCAACAGGGGAGGGGGTAGGATTCTCCGGGGTGGGTGCCGACGCCGTCTGAGCCTCATCGAGGGTCTGCCTCATCTGATTCTGAAATTAAACAATAATCATAATTATAATATAATATTAATTAGTATAATTCATAAAATAATTAATTAGAACAATAATTAATTATAATAAAATACATACGTGAAGCTCGGTGGTGCGGCCATAAGTCGACTGTCCACTCTCCCCAACCGGGTGAGCAAAATGCATCTCCTGGATGAGGCTGGGCTTAACTCCGTATGCATGCTCATGTACAAAAAAATAAACTTTTTAATAAAGTAAAATTAATAAATTTAAATGTGAGTATATTAAAAAATTAATTAAATACTTACATAAGCGAGAGCATGCTCGTAAATCGACCGGGAGTCTGCTCGATGTATGGCTATGCCTTGCCCGGTGGGGTCGCTCATCCTATTTCTTTTTGCCGCCTCGGCCCTCGCAACATGCCTCGGATCATTCCAATACTCGAGGAGTCCCTCCCAGATATTACGGCCCTCTTCGTCCGTCCCCATATTCTGAATGATCCCCTCCTTCAGCCACTTGTCTTTCATCATGTGGACTAAGTCTTTCATGCGGTTCTGGGCTTTTTCGTAAAATAGACCACGCACCGCATCATCGTGTCGCAGTTCCCACACGCAGAGCTTCTGCAATAAAATTCATAACAAACATATAAATTCACAATTCAATAAATTAAATAAAATTAATATTATTACCTTAAACTCTACAAAAAATGCATTACATAGAAACTTCCGATGGTTATCGAACCATGATACCTTTTTACTCAGTGGAAGCCAAAATGCATTAGATCCATCCATGCAGTACGGGCAAGCTTGTTTTCCTTTAGTCGACCACCCAGACAACATAGAATATGCTGGAAAGTCGCCGATGGTCCATAAAACAGCAGCCCGTAATGTGAAGTTCTCCTTCTTGTACACGTCATATGTCTCTACTCCCGTATGCCACAAATATAACAACTCTTTAATCAGTGGCTGAAGGTAGACATCTAGGTTTTGCTTAGGATTCTGAGGACCAGGCACCAAGACAGTGAGAAATATGTGTTGAGGCTTCATGCACAACCAAGGAGGTAGATTGTACGGAGTCAGTAATACAGGCCATAACGAATACTTCTTCCCGTGCATACCGAATGGAGCAAATCCGTCTGTGCACAGGCTAAGCCTCACATTTCTCTTCTCACTTTCAAAATCTGGAAACTCTCTATCAAGATGTCTCCACGCATTAGAGTCAGCAGGATGACGCATCTCTCCGGAATTCTCATCAGAACACTCCTCAGCATGCCATCTCATGTCTTTTGCAGTGGCACTCGACTGATACAACCTCTCTAGACGAGGAGTGATGGGAAGATAATACATAGACTTGAAAGATGTCTTCTTCCTACGATCTGAGGGTTTGAACCTAGGGTAGTTGCACATCCTGCGCCGATCGATGCTCTCGTCGTCGCCCCAAAATAGCATGCAACCGTTGGTACAACAATCAATCTTCTCAAATGGTAAACCCATATCCTTCAAGAGCCTCTTACTTTGATAGAAATTTTCTGGTGCTGTGTTCTCTTTAGGTAGGGCCCGTTTGAACAACTTTACAAATTTATTGTACACTTTCTGACTGACTTTGCCTTCAGTTTTGATGGACAACATCTGAGCATTGAATGATAATTGTGTCTCAGTATCACAACCAAGAAACAACTTCTGATCGACAGATTTAAGCATCTAAAAAAATCTCTGCGAACGAGGATTTGGTTCCTCTTCCATGTGGTGACCACCCAAACCAGACTCATCAATCATCGTATGATAGCTTTGGAATTCATCCACCGGTGTCTCAGAGCATGGAATAGGCGAATCACGGCTCGAACCACCAATCTCAAATCTCTCACCTCCACTGCTACGAAACTGATCATAGAAGGCAACCACTGTTTCAAGATTATGATTCCACCGAGTTTCGCCATGTACAGTCCAATTGTAATAGTATGGAGTAAAACCAGACATCACGAGATGAGTTAGAACCTCATCAATGCTAAAAAATCTCTTGTTACCGCACTTTTTTTTTGAACAAGGACATCTAATCTGGCCCTTCATATCCATGCAGTGTGGATTACCAGAGGCAAATGCAGTAAACTCATGAATTTTCTTGTAAAATTCAGGGTTGATCGATCCTTGTATCAGACGAGGGATTTCATACATCCAACGACGATCAGGGAGTTCCATCTGATTTAAATTAAGAATATACCACATTAGAATTATAAAAAAATTCGCCAGAGTTTTGACTATAAACAAGCATATCCGATTTTTTAAAACAAAAAATCCAATATATATAATCAAACATCAATTACACTACAAAATTCTAACAAATTAAATTAGGATTAATCTCCAATAAAATAGATATATTCATAAATAATTAATGTACAACATGCAAATAATATTAAACTTAAACGGTAAAAATGTAAAAACGTACGGTCAAATTGAAGCAACGAGCACAATGTGACAATGGACCCGAACGATTACAACCAACACGTTGAAATAATATAATTCTTCACATTTCTGAGATTTTTTAAGGTTTTGGGGGTAAATTTTCGTGAATGAAAAGGAAAGAAGAGGGCAGTGGCTGTTCTATATTCGAAGTTTAGCGACCGCTTTTTTTAATTTACAGACCGAAAATTCGGTCGCTAAATGTAAAAACCGAATCGGGCAATAATTGCCCACCTACGCGCTTTCGGTTTTTAATTTTAGCGACCGAAAAAGCGGTCGCTAACATAAAAATAAGTTACCGACCG
>JAPKLY010000281.1:610093-633922 GCA_026898435.1 Prunella vulgaris | reverse complement strand
GTAGGGGAACGCATATTACATCTCGTTGTGTTGGTCATGCATGGAGAGAGAGAGAGAGAGAGAGAGACCGTGTGGGGTAATCATGTGTTGAAACATAGTACTATATTACTTGATGAACACATAATTAAAGGTCAAATTATTTCATATATACTTTATTTGATTTGAAACTACTATCATATACTCCCCGTAAAAAATAAAATAAAAAAGTGATACTCCCTATATTTCATAAAAATTTATACATTTTTTTTATTTAGACGTTCCACATAAATTTATACACTATTAAAAAAATATTAATCTATGTGCACACTCACAAAATTATATACATATTTGTTAATTTATTTAAAAATTAATTTTTTTAAAAATAAATGTCACCTCCTAAGATGCAATTTTTTTTAAAATAAAGATAATGTCATACATTTTCCTTTGATTATACGTTTAGTTTGTGATATATTATACCCGGATCAAAGTAATTTATAATTTGTTTGTTTATAAATAAATAAATAAACTAAAAATTTCTATTTTTTCAGATTTAAGAAATTAAAAAGAAAAAAAAAAGAGAAGAAGGAAAAGAAAAGGAAAGAATTAATTCAAGATTTTCATTAATTTGAATGAGTAGTTGTAGTGTTGAAAGAGTCTGTACGTTGGTAGTGTTCTAAAGAAATTGCTCTGACTTCCTTGCAGTTTTCAATATTTTGACTAGAAAACTCAATTGGCTTTGTTTATTATTACAAAATCTTATATGTATCATTAGGGGTGGAGCAAATACCGAAAATACCGGTATACCGTACTTACCATACCGAAAAATACCGAATTTATCGAAAATTTCGGTATACCGAAAATTTCGGTACGGTATGATACCATACCGATATTTTCGGTACGGTATCGGTATAGAATTTTAAAATTTTCGGTATACCGGTATATACCGAAATACCGAAATATTTTCGGTATAAACCGGTATACCGAAATATTCCGGTATACCGATTATTTTCGGTATACCGAAAATATTTCGGTATCTCGGTATACCGGTATATACAATTTTTGTAATTTAATATTAAAATTTAATATTAAATTTTATTTTATTTAATTAAAATTATACTTAAATTATTCGGTATGGACCGGTATGACGGTATATACCGGTATGGGCGGTATACCGACATAGTCGGTATTTCGGTATGGACCGGTATTTCGGTATAGATCGGTATATATCGAAATATCGGTACGGTACGGTATACCGAAATTTTCGGTACGGTATACGGTATGCATTTTTGGTATACCGAAATTTCGGTATACCGAAATCCGGTATACCGAAAATTTCGGTACGGTATCGGTATGCAAAAATGCATACCGAAAATTTCGGTACGGTATACGGTATGGGCGGTATGGTACGGTACGATATGCCACCCCTATGTATCATATACTCCCTCTGTCCCGCTTAGAGTTTTTTTTTTTTTATTGTTTTCTTTAATAAAGTATATTTATTTATTATTATATGGTGGACTACATGTTGACTTTTATATAAAATAATAGAAAGTTGTGAAAAAAGTAATGGGAAGTTGTGAAAAAATAATGGGGAGTTGTGAAAAGAGGTATTTGTTTATTAATATATGAAATATTGTTGTTGCTTTTTATGGAATGAGAAACTTATTGTGGAACGTCCAAAAAGGAAAGTGAAAAATTTATAGTGGGACGGGGGAGTATTAATATTTGGAAAAATAACTAGGTGTGTTAGCTCATTTGGTCACTAAACTTCTTACTGTGTGTATTATTCATATAATATTTTTCTATTATTTAATGAAATGAGTAATACTATTAAGGTGTACAATATACTGTACATTAAAATTTATCAATTGGTACAGCACATATTAATTTTTAATAATATTAAATGTGTTTATGAAACCAATAAACTCTTTTGTTAGTTTTTATTCTATTTAAGTATGATTATGTCTCTTTTGTTAGTTTTTATTCTATTTAAGTATGATTATGTCTCATCTTTTTATAACTTCTTAAGTCATGTCAATTTTGTTTGTCTCACCTATTTGAGCTATGCATAAAATCATACGTAAAATCAGTCTCACTAATCAGAATTTCTTGCATAACATGTATTTAATTTTGTCCACGGATGAGGCACCTTTCTTAGGAGGTCTTCTTCAGTCATGTCAATTTTGTTTGTCTCACCAAGAAATGATCTTCGTCCACGGATGAGGCACATTTCTCACTAATCAATGAATGATGATACAAATTACAAGAAATTTTAATCTCTCTAAGTATCTGAGTTTTTTCTCTATGTATAATGATGATGATCTCTATACATATGTGCGTATATATATAGGAATATGAGAACCCAAAATAATCCTTGTGATCATAACCAAACAACAAGAAACTGCTACAGTTGCAACCGAATTTGAATAATGATTAGAGTCCAATGGTTTTCAGTTTTAATTCGTTAAAACTGCTCTCCAATTGCCCAACTTGGAAGTTTAAACTGTTTCGTAACTGATTATTGGTTAATTCCTGACTTAGAGTCAGTAAGCACATTTCTCATCTGCTGATTTGATATGTCTTCAGCTGAGACTGGCCCCTCAGCTGATATCGTCAGTAGACCATCATCCTTACCAGTCATCTGACCCCCTCAGCTGACATCCTCAGCAGACCTCCTAAGCTAACCCAGCTGATGGCTTCCTCAGCTGATCTTCCAGATGATCTCAGTAGACCTATCAGCAGACTTATCAGATATCAGATGACCCTCAACTGATAGCATTAGATTCAAAGTAACAGCAGTCTTTGCTCATTTGATCTTCATTTAACTTTCTTTGCACCCATAACAATAGGGAATGAAAATGACTTCCTAAACCCCTTAATTGTATATGTCAGTATATGTATTTATGTTATAGTCAAGGATGGAAATATCGATACTTTAAATTTATGGATATATTGGTGGAAATATCGATATCGAATATCGGTATCGGTAAAAAATAGAAAATTTACGGAAATTTTGTTATAATAATGAAAATTTAACATAAAATTTTAGATAATGTTATTACTAGCCTTAATACATAAATTTAACTGAAAATCTCAACAAAATGAGAATATTACGACAAACATATCAATAAAATATACATAAGAAATATAAAATGATACAACAACTGTTCATAAATATTGAATATTTGACAATTAATGGGGCTTAAATATAAAGTTGTCAACCGATTTTAACCCCAAAAATAAAGTTGAAACAACTAAAATTGAGTGACTTAACCCTAAACTAAAATAAAATAATAATATTTTTTACCGATATTTTGCCGATTTTTACCGATATTTCCATGATATTTCCCGATATTTTGTAAAATTTGAACTTTAATTCATCGACATCGATATCGATATATCCCGATATTTTTTTTTAAAAAAAATCGTTCCTGAGGATATCCATATCGGGGTGTGAAAAATCCGAAATATCGGCGAAATTTCACGAAATTTTCATCCTTGGTTATAGTATATCAATTTCACTTTTTTTTTTTTTTTTTGTGTGTGTTTTATGCGTATTTTTTAGTAATATTATTTCTTATTGAAAATTATTAGTTTGATAGTAATATTAATAAATATCTAAAAATATTTTGATCGAGTTTCATGTGAATTCTCTCTAACAAATTAGATTAAAGCATTTTCTAGGCCATGTGAACATTTTTGGAGTTTCTCAAGGTATATATGTTTTTTTTTTCCTTTTTCCACATATTAATTACATGCATGAATGAGTTTGTTGCGTACGTATAAACAAAAATTACTGAGGTGGTAATATTTCTGATCATACAAGAATTAAAATAATTAATTAACCTCTTATAAAAAAAAAATCAAATCTAGTCAATAAAGAGTATTAATTAATGTTACAACATCATCAACATTGTCTACAGAACTTCAATCTTTATCAACAAATTAAATACATAACGGAAGTAGATTCATCAAATTAACATAATAATAAGCTAATCATATATAGTAAATTAAGGATTAAATAATCCTTAATTATTTTTTGTAACGGCTTTAGCAACAGATTTGATAGCTTTCTTTCCAGCCTCAGCAATTTTCTTTCCCATCATGGTGGAAACAGGCACCCTTATTTTAGGAAATACACTTCCCCCGCTACTTCCTCCGGAACTCATCTTAGATCTCTCCATTCCACTGGAATTTGTCGAAAATCGATACGTAATTAATTAATAAATTAATTAAACTTCGACAATCGTTCTCTACTTTTAAAACAAGCTTAAGAATGGTACTATTTATAGATTTTAAGAATCATATGGCTTAATTTCTCTCTCTTTGATCTCTAAGGAATTTTACGTGTAATTTGGTGCTGATTTCAATGTGGTGTGTGTATTAGTGTGTGAAAATTTAGGGTATTTTGTGTGGTGTTGTGTTGTGATATATATTTATATACAAATTGAAATGAGGAGAATGAATTAATTAATGTAGAGGGGAACACATTACACATATGTCGTGTGTTGGAGACTAATTCATGCATGGACAAAACACGCGTGGCCGTGTGGGGTAATGTGTTTAAACATATAATTATAAAGTACTATATATTTATAAAGGTCAAAAGTAGTTTTAATTAATTATACTTTATTAAATTTTAACCATGTTAGCATATACTCTTCTTCCGTTGCACAAGAACTTATGATGGAGAGACACGTAAATTTAGTACTCCCTCTGTCCCGTAGAAATTTACACCCTATGGGACGACACATTTTTTAAGAAAAATGTGTTTTATATATAAAGTAGTGGCATATAGGTAAATATATGTATATATTTGTGAGTGTGCATGTAAATTAATGTTTCCTTTTTTAGTAGAGTGCAAATTTGTGGGGAACGCCGAATAAGGAAAGTGTGTAAATTCCTGTGAGACAAAGGGAGTAAAATAGAAGAAAAAAAATAGTATTCTGAGAAATAATTTAGTAAAATTTTATGTATAAAGTAAAGAAGTTAATTGAATTGAATGTAGTGTAGTGTGAGTCCAAAAAATAATGATATTTAAACCAGGTGAGTTAGCTCACCTGGCCACCGAGCTCCTCACTTGAGTGAGTGATCCGGGTTCGATTCCCTTTGGGAACGAATAGGAGGGAGATATAAGGTTGACTTGGAGATATATGAGTGTATGGAGACTTGGTGAACTAACTTCTAACTACTAATCACTAACATTTACCGATAAAAAAAAATAATATTTAGTATAAGTATATATAAATATTGTGATGATTGAGTTAACAAAAGAATTTCTTTTTTTGTACGTAAATTGTTGTGGGACGTCAAGAAAAAAAATGTTTAAAAATTCTTGTGGAATAAAGGGAGTACAACAAATGATGGAGTTAATTAAGTAAAATTTGATTTCAAAGAATAGGTTGCGGGAAGCTGTTTCACTGTGAGATGGAGCATAATTTGAGAATGACGTTTACATTTACTCTATAAAATATTATTTTATAAAATCATCTCATCATGAATCCGTGATATATAGTACTATCCCATGCAGTAAATATAATAATTAAAAAAAAAAATGTCATTCACTATTCAAATATATCTATCACTTGTTCAAATGAATCACAAAACAAAAGCTTTTGCGACCGTTGTGGCAATCACAAGACTCTTAAATCCAAATGATAATTTTGATTTAATAATTATTCACTGTTTTGGTTCAAATCTCAAAATTATTGAGGGCATTAAATTGACAAAAGCTCGCTAATCTTAAAATAGAAAAGAAAAATATCAATTTTTTATTTATAAAGCGGTTGCTAACCATCACCTTTGACCCAAGTATTGGAAACGGGTCTGGCATTAATGACGGACAAATTTGAGACCGCCTTGATGATCGCTAATTTTGTTTAGAGACCGCCTGTATAGCGGCCACTAAATTTTTTACCCCCTAAAATAGGGGTGGCCAGTTTACAAATTTACATGCACTATATACATACACCTTCTTTCTCCCTGTTGCTACTGCCGTTGACCACCATTTGTTTGCCACCACAGTCAATTGTGCACAATAAATATATTTCTTTTTGTGTATAATTAATTGGATATGTATAATTTGATTAATAGACTATATAATTTTTGTGTATAATTCTTGTGCATATGCACGAACTTTTTACAAATGATATAATTTATGTATAATTAAGTATATGTGCATGATTTCTTACTAATGATATATTTTATTGAATTTTTTATCATATAATTTTTTATTGAATTTTTTATCATATAATTTTTGGTTCCCCTGGCTCCGACTTCTTAACGACCAGTTTGCCCTCTTCATAGGGCTTCTAGAGCTAGCGAATCAAATTCTGCATTAATTCGTGATATGAGACGGACAGTTGTAAAAATGAGAGGACGACAGATTCTCTTACTACCTTATACTCCCCGAGGCTCATGAGCCGGGGCTTGCCAAGTAAGTTTTTTTGCTTGATAGCGGTGTAGATGTGTAGACCAAACTTTTCACAAAGTTGACCCGCACAGCTTTTGAAAGTATCGGAGCCATAACCTCATCTATTTGGTTGCTTGTTTGATAAGGATGCTTTTGCCACTTCCTCATCCTCAGACATTGAGACAGCAGCTTCTAGCAATTGATGAGATCCCTGGCATAAAGCCGACACTCCACACCCGCATAGGTAGATGAGAGGTTCTTAGTCATGTTCCTAAACATGAAAAAATCTTTCCAAATTCCCCCCAAAGACAGGGGAGTGAAGAGCAAGCTCATCACTAACTAATTCCCCTTCAAGAATGATCTCATCAACGCAGTCAATGGTGTTTGGAAACCAAAGTCGGCGTCTACACATGTATGAAAAATTTGCTGGCATATATATATATATATACATATGTATGAAATTCTTATGGTTGCTTGGAGAAATCTGTACTGAAAAAATAAATAAAGGAAAATCTGACGAAAACTTGGGTATAATTCTTCATCGCTCATGCACGAGTTGCACCACAATAAAAAAGGACTCGACAACAAGACATTGTTCCAACAGAAAATTTCATATTGAAGCCATTTAAATACAGACAACAATTTCCTCCCCATAGTAAACTAAAACTGAAATTAAACAAATTTCCTTAGCTAAATTAAATCATATAAATTGAAAAGTTCGATAGAAACTTGTGGAGAAAGTGATACTACTCAGTGAACAAGATTATGCCTTATAGTACCCCGTGACTCATCCAACTGAAAGTTTGCGTTAGAAAAGTCAGTGCTATTGAAGAAGGCTGTGAGATCAGTGATCCCCATGTCAAGTGCCTGCATTCAGTCACAGATTAACTTTTGTTTAATCGTAACACCTATTGAATGTCGAAAACCAAATAAATTGAGAATAAAGTAGTACCTTGCTTTGCAGTTCATCCACTTTTACTTCAACATAAGGAAGGTTTGAAGTTGTACCGGATACAATTTCTTCAAACTGCAGAGTATCTCTCACCAGTGTTCGCAGAAGGTGTAAAACGATTGCGTTGAAATCCTTTTTGAATATCATGTACCTTTTGAAACTCTGCAACAAAGTTTGAATTGTTTGCAGTTAGGCTTTGCTCAAAAAACACTTATTTTTCAGCGAGGATGGATAGTTAAATTTGATCCACCATTTGGTTTGCATGGCAGTCACAAGGTGTTTTTTCAACATAAACTAATTTGCGGTTTGTGTATTAACCACACTAAACCAGCTGCTGCTAATTACTACTAAAAACACACTTATATTACTAGAAGTTAAGACCGTACTATCTACTATGTTAATTTCATCCCCATTATGAGGGATCATTACTTGCATGAAATATGAAACATTGGTTAAGATAAAGTCATGCTCAACCTGAAACCAGTTAAATGCCCACTAATACCTTCGATAAAGCTTTCTGAACACCAAACTTCTGGGTAGAGATGAATGAATCCAGTAGAACTCGGATGGACATGTCCACATCCTCCTGGATGACATGCATTCTAAGGTGCATTCGTGCATGGGCTTCAGACATCCGTATCATCGATTCTATGTGTCTCACCGCAATAGGAACTCCTTGTCCATGCTACAAATGTTAATTTAAAAAAAAGACCATTAGCATGGATCAGTTTGCAATTCTAATACATCAGGAAATTCCAAGTTTCTCACAGATGATTCTCTTCGTAGTTCAGCATAAACTTGTGTCAGTTTGTCTAAATCTGCATCATGCAACCTTGGGAATACATTCATCTTGGCGTACGTTATGTATTTCTTCAGCATATCCTGAGAAATTATCTGCAGAAACAAAGTATTAGACAATAAT
This sequence comes from Prunella vulgaris, assembly GCA_026898435.1. NCBI lineage: Eukaryota > Viridiplantae > Streptophyta > Magnoliopsida > Lamiales > Lamiaceae > Prunella > Prunella vulgaris. The sequence goes on along the minus strand of JAPKLY010000281.1, from coordinate 625,657 downwards.
ATACTGGATCCAATTCACAAGGTTTTGAGTGAAATCAGGATTAATACATCAGGATCTGTTTGTCTAGCTTGGCTTTCATCCTGTGAATTGTTCACAACCCCACCTTTGGGCTGTGACTTGTAGTGACTATCAACTACAAATTCTGCCAACATCTCATCAGCTACTGGGTCGACCACATCCTGTTTAGATTATAAAATTTAATTTATGAAGTATTGCAATACAATGATTAAAAGTAAGCCATAAGATAAACACAAATTCAAAAAAAAAAAAAACAGACCTTAACAACACAGAGAATATCAAAGCGGGAAATAATTGGATCAGTGAGTTCCACATTTTGTGAAAAATCCTTTGAAGAGTCGTATCTGCAAGAGAAGATTTACCAGTAAATTATTAAGAACTATCCAACAGCTAAAAATTGGAAAACAGAGAAGGTAATCCTTGAGAACAATTACGCCTATGCTTATCTCCGAGAAAATATTAGAATCACTATTAACTTCCCTTTAGATACTATACTAGATAATATCTAGAAGTGCAAAGGCAAATTGACAATAGTTTCTCATGATTAATTGATTATACATTCAGGTACATTCTCCTTTCAAAAAACCTAAGAAAAATTACCCTAAAAGGCTTAAATTTAAATTCCAAAGGGAACAAAATTGCAAGGATGAAAGACAACAGATTAAAGCAAAAACAGGTTTATAATAAACCATGTTCAAGGTATCCTTGAATTATCTCTTGCAGCCTCAATGCACTTGTAAGCCATTTTCCACAGGGCAAAATATGTATACTCACATAAAGAACATAGCAAAGTGTTTATATTCAAACAGCCTAATTAGCTTAATGCAGTAAACTTGACATATGTGTACCTTCCACCAATAGGATTTGCTGCAGCAATGACAGAACAGCGAGCCTGGAGAGATGTGACTATTCCAGCTTTTGATATGCTGATACTCTGCTGCTCCATTGCTTCATGAATGCTTACCCTGAAGCACAAGGATTACAATCAGAATGATGTATGACATAAGCAGGGTAGAACTGAAGTACACTATTTACCTGTCCTGATCATTCATTTTGTCGAACTCATCAATAAGACATATGCCTCTATCAGCCAAAACAAGTGCACCTCCTTCTAGAGTCCACTCCCGTGTGACTGGGTCCTTGTGAACCGCAGCAGTCAGACCTACAGCAGAAGCTCCTTTTCCAGTGGTGTAAACAGCCCTTTGTCCAGTCTTTTCCACATACCTAATAAGTTTCACTATCACCATTAGACAAAATTTTTCAAACTAGAGCGAACTCCAGGTTGCAATTATACACATGACAGATCTGAGATTACTTAGAGGAGAGATTTTCAAAATGATGTCAATTCAATCCATAAAAGTTATTCAGAAAGGACTTGGAATCTACACTAATCTATAAATATAGAATCAAGTTTGATGGACTTTATATCAAGGGCGTTTGAGATTCTTAATTCTCAATTCCTTTAGATGAAGTATATTAAAAAATAGTCATTACTTGAGGAATTGGGACTTAGCCGTTCCAGGATCACCAAGCAGGAGTACATTTATGTCGCCTCGTAGACGATGTTTCCCTTCAACATTCTTCTCTTGACCGCCAAACATAGCAAGCGCTAATGCAGTCTTTATGTCATCATGACCATAAATTGATGGGGCTATGGACTTAACAATCTGATCATTTAAAAAGAAAATATTAAAGGTGAATAAAATATGTTATAACCAATTGCAAGAATTGCCAATTAACATTGAACCTACTCTTTCTCCAATTCTAGGGTCTTTTGCCAACTTCTCAATTTCTTCTTTGTCCTCTTGGGTAAGCTTGTAAGCTGAAAAGAGATCCTGTTTCTTGGTGACATAATTTGCTTCAACCACAGTGGCAAAGACTGGAAACCCATTCTTTGTGTTCAAAGACAAGTCAAAATTGTTGGTATATATACCAGTCACCTCCTGGATTTAGATGAAGCATGCGGCATGAGTTAAGAGGTTATTAGTACCAATCTAAGAAACCGTAACAAGATAAGAAGGACTTACAATCTCTTCTCCAGGTCGAGCACAATCAATGAGATCATTCAACAATATCACTTCCTTGTATCTTGGAAGTCGACCAGCAGGAACAATTCCAGGGCTTTCTTGAAGAGTGAGTTTCTGGTAGTTTCTATATATTGTCTGCAGCACCAAAGATATTAACTAACTAAGCAGAGATCATAGTTGTATTTAATTGAAAGGAGAAGGATAATATCTACCTGCTCAGTATTAACAGTAAATGGTCCTTTTGATTGACACTCTGGACAAGAACCAACCTTAACCTCTGAATATGAATTCTGGAAAAATGGTCCCAAAATAGCTCCACATTTGTTACAATCATATTTAACTTGCTGCAACTGAGGAAAGACTCCAGAACGTCGAGTCACAACTCCGCCAATTCGGATCATAGTGTTCAAGTGTATCTGCCTACAGAGGACAAGTAGAAAGGAAATTCATGTGATCAAAAAACCCACACAATTCTGTAGAGCAGTCACATACGGGCTCAAATGCATTACCTAATGTTGCGAATTTGATCATACACTGGTAGGTTGGTAATGCGCACATAAATTTTTTGTTGGATTTTCCGGTAGTTGGGATGCAAGTCAAAAACAACCTTATTTGCAACTTCTTCCATAACCTCAAGGACAGAGTGAGGAGCATCTGCTAGCCAGATTGCAATGTTTGGATGGACAAATATGAATTGTTTGTAATCAATCTCAAGGCTACACTTGTTAACTGCAGATAAAAATCAATAAGTTAATACAGCTACCAATTTTAATCATATTGCACTTGTCCGAGTTATACAGGATGAAGTTTCTTACCTGAGACCATTTCATTGATCTGCCTCAGATACTCAAAATCTCCATGCTCGCTCTTTTGGTTCACATATGTAAGCAAGAATTCCTTGAATTTCCTGCCAATGAAACGCCTCACTTCATCTCTGGTAACCCACTCTCTGAGGGTTCCCTGAACTCTATACATCGAAAACTCGCCTTCATCATTCTCTTCCTCCTAAATGAATAGCCATCAGTCAATAAAATTGTATATACAAACATTAGAAAAGTTCAAATAAGAATGATAAATGGCATTCAGTTAAAGCTAAATCTGAGCCAAGGGAAATCATACATCATAAGGATCATCATCAGTCTGATCAGTCATGGGAATGTCCTCCCTGGAATTGCCTCGTTGTGATCTACCTGGAGAACTGGGAATGCCATCAGTATCATCCATATTTGGAGTGGTTGGAGGCCTGAAGTCAGCTCTGGTTCTTTTTGAAGGCCTACTGTAATCTTCATCATCGGTGTCTGCAATCAATAATTGCAAATTTTAGCTTTGCCAATCAAAAGCATGATCTAAATGTGAAGTGGTTGAAGGACTTTAGCGCGGATCCGAGGAGTACATTATTATACTCTTAAGACAGGAAAACATTTTTGCCAACTCAGCCGAGCAACAAGCCTCTCAAAGACATATAACATAGTTTTACTTATCACAGCATATTTAGAACATAAAGAATAAAGGATTTCCTCAAGAGCAATATAATTCAAACGTATAGATTAACTTACATTAGCATGACGGAAAAGAGATATTCTAGGAATAAAGCAAAGAAACAGGACTACTGAACATTGGAAAAATGAATTGCCAAACATTATATCTTGAATGATTGATTACGGCAATTTTTTTTTTTTAAAAAAGGACCTTGGTCATGAAGAAGGTGAGGAAGCCTGCGCTGAGAAATAGGAGCTTCTCTAGCATTAAGTTCTTGTTCAGCAGCTCTACGATCCGCCATAACCTGGTCGAAATCCCTCTCATCCTCGACGGAATCGTCTAGCCCCAACGATTCGTATTGGTCCTGCTCGCCCATCCTCTGATAGTCGCTACAATAATCACATCACAATTAGCAAAATCACAGAGAGTGCTCGAGTAAACACTAGTAACAAAATAGAGGGACCATGTAATGAATGAAAAACTCACTCCATGAAGTTATCGTTGAAGAGATCCTCTCCGTCCTCCTCTTCTTCATTATTGATGTCCTCAGGCTCGTCTCTGATGATCTCAGGGTCAACGGAGGCTTCGTCGTCATCATCGGTGTAATTCTGGCTAGTGTTGAATGGCAACTGGTCCGAATTGAAACCGGCAGACGTCGGGGAATCCGGTGTTGCCGGCGGATTCTCGTTACCCGCAGCGCCGTCGCCTCCGGATCTGGATGAATCGTCGTCCCTCGACATTTTCCCACTGCAACCGTCTCTGTCTACTGTGTATTGTGAATGAGCGCGCGTTGTTCCAATTAGGGCACTCAAATTAATCGATTTTCCCGGACGTTTATGGTTTTGGCGGGAAAATTTGGCGCTAAAATGCAGCTTCCGCCTTCCCTGGCCCACGTGGGCCCAGCCCAATTATTCTACTTCGGCCCTGTTCTTCTCCACACACAATAAACATCGCCAACATAAATTAAAACTGGGCTTTTGTGTAGAGTTATTGGTTAACGTTATTTGGTGTATATAAATTATTAAATTTAAAATTTAGTGGTTTAAAATTGATAGTAATATTTATTGAACTAGTTATCAAATTTTGTACCTTCCGTTCCAATAAATTAGCACTATTGAGATTTTATATTTTTTTTAAAAAGAATGTATTTATTAAATAAAATAATACTTCCTCCATCTTATATATCTTTCTTTCATTTTTATTTATTATTTTTTGTGAGAAGAATATAATAAAAATGAGAATAAAGAGTTAGGACATAGGTAATAATATATAGGTAGATGTGTATGTAATTGCACCACTATGGTTCTCTTTTAGATTATAAATAATCCAACCACATTTCGGCATGATAATCTCACACCAATTATTTTTATAGTATTAGCTTATTTAAAAATGAACTAAGTACCAACCAACAAGGACAATTAGCAAAAGTTTATTTAGAAATAATATGTTATATAATCAGTGGTAGAAAGAACTATTGTAATTGATTATCTTTTAAAAAATAATCATTTTTCTAGTTAACAATTTTTATTTTATATAATGAAAGCATTGATTCACGATTTAAAAAAGTACTCTCTTTACTCTTCTGTAATTTTATTTTTATCCCCTTTATTATAATACCTACTTTTTATTTTTTATTATAATACATTTTTTCTCTTTTATTGTTATATTATTTGTACTATAATTATAATTTAACACTTTTTTTTTAAATTCGCGTATCCAGAATTTATGAAAAGTTTATAAAGAAACGAAGAGGGTGGTTGTATATTAAAAATACAAATATTATCTAGCATATAAATTGATACAGTGTTTATATGAACTACTCCATGCCACCAAAATGGATTTGCACATACTTTCACACATTATAAAAACATGCTAATGTTATTGGAACAATAAATTTTCTACATTATTTCTATTTTATCCTCACACAGGACGTGTCGATGACATAAAAATTGAACATTTGTGGAAATTTTATTAAAATTAACTATTTTAAAAATAGAGTCATTTTAATTAGCTGATTGATAAATAATTAATGATTTCAAGAGACGCATAAAATGGAAAGAAATTGTATTTTAACTGTGAAGTGTGAGTTATGCTTTTCATTACATTCTCTGAATAAGAACATGAATCAAATAATAGAATAGGCATATTATTTTTAATCCTAACATTAAAAAAAAAAATTGGTATTTAACCAAATTTTCAGTAATATTTCCATAAAAGTGACAAAATCACCAACAACTTACCTTTAATTTAATTATACACAAGAAATCTGGCAAATAGTTCAAAAAAATAACAAAGCTTGAGTCTGCCCACATGATTAATTACACCCATTGATATCAACATGACACAACAATTGCTATTTCATATACTTACTAAAAATGGAAATTAACAAAACATTAATCATGACAAGAGTGGAAAGCTAGCTAATTAACTTCATAATTATGGATTAACTTTGCCTCATTGTTGTGATTGTTATTTTGTTGCAATCAGATTTGACAGCCAACTCCACAACTTTCTTCCCCACTTTTGTCGAAACATGCTCCTGATCTTCACTGGAAAAACACTTCCCTCTCCATTAGAACCCATGTCTTCCTGTTAATTACTTAGTTTGTAACAAATGAAAGGGCTAATTTTAGGAAAATACACCGCTATTTGCTCAACTTTCAATTTAATCAAGGATTTTACGATTATTATTAAAGAACTCAACCTTTTAAGAAATTTTAATACTATGTATGTTCTTTTTTTTTTAAATTTTCGGTCGACAATCAATGATGTGTATCATCGGAACACGTGAAAGTTCGCCACACTGGCATACACACAATTAATTATCTTTTTGTTTTTTAAATTTCCACATCATATATCATATGCATATATAAAATAACAATACTTTTTATATAAAAATATTTTCTGGCTGTAGAATGGGAAAAACGTTTTTATATGTTTGTAGTGTTCAATATCAGATTCACGAAACACTTGAAAAACACTCATATACCCTAGAAAAAATTGTACAAAATCGTACCGAATCTCAAAAAGTCTCAATAGTTGAGATTTGAATTTCTAAAATTTATTCATGTTCTGACGAGATATATCATTAGTTATCGGTCAGAGATGAAAAATATTTATTGGGTTAAAATTTCTTAAAAAATTGTATTTTTTAATTATAATCATAAAGCCCATTATAGATATAACCCTAAGCAAAAAAAAAAATTGCTCTTGAGTTTCTATGAGACTTCAGCGAAGCTGAGATGGAGGACCGATTACATTTTGCAGCTAATGTTTAAGGGTATGTGATATTTTTTTCTTGGTTAAATATAATGTGAAATTTCCTTGTGACAACTCTTTTAATTTAGACCATAAAATGTAGATGGCTACAAACTCTATGTATGTATTTGTGTTTTAAATTTCCGACTTGTTGTAGAAGAGAGAGAGAGGGGGGGGAGGGAGGGGAGGGGGATTTATTACACAATAGTGCGTGTGGGTCTGCATTAGATAGAGGAAGATTATTTACGCGTCTTGATTTAATTAGTGCATTGTCTTCAATTTTTATTTAGGCTTCATTTGCATATGGATTTGAAAAATGAATAAATTTAATAACATATATTTCAAATCATCAATTATTTTTAGTGGGAGATTAGATTGTTTTTACTTGGTTTTTTTTTAATGAAAAAAACTATAACTTTAGTAAGAATAATTGATATTATTAAAAATTATTTGAAGAGAAAATTACAAAATTGACACAAATTACAAATAGGTTTCTGTGCAGAAAAGAATATGCTTTTGTGCAGGAAAAAATTATATTTCTGTGCAGAAATTGTGAACCAATTTGTAAATATAGCTACTTTTTTGAATCAATATGTAAGTTACCCTTATTTGAAATACAGTGTATTTAGTACATGTAGAAATTTTTATAATTAAATTTTATATTATAAATAGGATTAGTCTTGTATGCATCAGTTACACGGTACAACTTTAGTTTATTTTTAAAAAGTTAAACAGTTTATAACTGAAGAATTAAACAATTTATTACTAAAAAGTTAAACTATGAAAGATACACTTTTCAGTAATAAACTGTTTAACTTTTTAAAAATGAACTAGAGTTGCACCGTGTAACTGGTGCACAGGAGACTTACTCAAAAATGATTAGTCTTGTATACACTAGTTACACCGTGCAACTCAAGTTCATTTATGAAAAGTTATACAAAATACTACTGAAAAATTACACATGTTATTACTGAAAAGTGTATCTTTCATAGTGTAACTTTTCAGTAATAATTTGTTCAATTTTCAGTAATAAATTGTGTAATTTTTTAAAAATACATTAGAATTGCACGGTGTAACCGATGCACAGGAGACTTACTTAAATAAAAAAATAAAAAAAAGATTCTAACAAAAATATAGATTCAAAATAGTTAATTAATAAGGGAAAAAGTCCACAACACACACACACACACAATCTATGCTTCTTACGCTGCAGCGAAAAACCCCCCACCCACCCACCACACACACTGCAGTAGAAGAACTCAACCACAAAACACACAATTGTGTGTTGCTGTGTGTATTGAACATCTCTTGCTACATTCTAAGTTTATTCCCAGAAATGACTTGGAATTACCAGCATACCCCTCTCCCTTAATTATCACTCATTCACACAAGGGGTGTTGCTCTCCACATTTTCTTCTACAATTTCACATCGAAGCTTCACAAAATCAACCAAGAAACAATACAATTGGTAGAAAAATATATTTATTTATTTATTCGTTTTTAGCAAATCACCCGTTAAAAACCCGGAAAAAGAAGGGAAAAACCAAGTCCCGCCCGAGCTTATAAAATAGCCCCGCCCCATACAAACACAAAGCACAGAGAAGGAAGAAAAAACCAAGAGATATCGAAATCAGTACATAGATTACAAAATTTCGTTTTCAAGAATTTGAAACAAGCGCCTTCAGAAATGAATCCCAGAAAAGGTGAGGAGAAGGAGAAGGCAAGTGTTATCCCTCCAAAGAGGGATCACGTGTCTACTATGATGGCCAAGAAAATGAAGGATGTTGTCAAAAATGTTGTGAAAAACCACAACGATAAGGGGAAAGTGAGGCCTTCTACTTCTGATGATAATGAAGTAGATGATAATTAGTTATTTTTAGTTATGTTTGGTGTGATGTATCTATATGTATGTATGATATATACACGGGTGTCCAATTGCAATGATTAATATGTAATGTGAGCCATGTGACAAAAATGTATTTGTTCGTTTGTTTGTGATTATGTTCATTCAATAATTTTGTCCACTTTTGTGTTGTATAGGCATTTTGTTTTTCAATTTGTTTGTTGTGGTTGCAAAATTCGTCCATTAGATGCTTAATTTTGAATTTTATTTTAATGTCTTGTTTATCATTTAGTTAAATTATTTTACCCGACGTTTCTTTTTAGTATTCAGTTGTGTGCGATATAGTCAGAAGTTTATTAAGTAATTAATTTTTTTTATGATATCTCTTCAGAGTATTTTATTTTTACAGTTGATCAAATGCAATATTAAAGAACTAAAATCATTAAATAATTGGTAGTAAATAAATTAAAATAGTTAAGTGACTTTTCATACATAAGATATTAATAATGATTGGGAATTCTATTGGATTGGATACATATATATATATATAGATGCTGATTTGATTTGTTATTACATAGAACTCCATATTATGAATATGAAATTTGTATATGATATTGATATATATATATATCAAGAACATGAAGTCAAGCTACTTGAAACATATGTACTATTTTACATGATCAATAATGGGGAAAAAAAAAAGCACAACTAAATCAACTAATTTTTAAATCAACTTAAATAGAATAATCATTCGTATTGTTAGTAGATTACTACTTCCTCCAGCAATTTGTTAGGTTGCAATTTTTTTAAATGTATTTTAAAATAAAGTAGTGGTAATATAAGGTTAATGTATTTATTATTTTGTAAGTAAATTAATATATTTTTTACTAGTATGCAAATTTGTGTGAAACGTTTAATTAAAAAAATGCGTAAATTTAAGTGGACATATGGATTATAACTTTATAGGTCCTACAAATTTAAATGTTTATATGAGCAAATTTTTTTAATGGAATCAGATTGATCTTTAACTCAAGTCAAATTTTGGATTTAATCCGTAAAAAGATAAAATCGCTCACATTAAAATGTCCACTAGTTTAGTTGGGTTTCCGTTCTAAGAAGAGAGCTAAGAATCCATTTAAAAAAATAATATAAATAAATAAATTTTACATTTCCATTGTATTTAAATTTTTAGATGAGTGGAGAATAATTTTAATGTTGTGCTTAACAAGTTCAATTATTCATCTATGTGTTCATCTCAATAACTTCCATAGTAAACTAACCTTCAATCTAATTTTTATACTATAATGGTTGGTAGAGTAATGGAGATTACAAATCACTTCTAATATAATGAAGCCCAAAATTAAATGCCACATTATTAAAACTAGGATAGTATCTACAGTGCGTTGCACGAAAGTCAATAGTGTATATATTTCATTATTTAAAAAATAAAAAATAAATTTAGAAATATATTTTATTTTAAATAAGATTATTTTTTTGTCCTGTAATTTTACATAACTTTTTAATTTTGTCCTTCTAAATTTCAAATTTTAATTTTAGTCTTATAAGTTTACCTTTTTTTGAATTTTATTTTGGTAAATTTTAAATTTTGATTATAATCTGTAACTTACATTTTTTTAAAATTTTGGTCCTACAATCTACCAATGCTTATATGACTAAAACCAAAATATTGATAAAACTGCAGGACTAAAATGAAAATATTGTAAAGTTATATGACTAAAATCAAAACTTAAAAGGTAGTTGAACAAAATATATAATGTGTAAGTTACCTAATTAAATCAAAATTTAAAAGTTAGCAGAACGAAAATAAAAAATAGATATTGGATGAATAAAAATTCCCTTTAATTTATACTTAATATTGTCATATTATAACATAAACAATCTCACATAATTAGTCATACTAAAAAAATTATTGTACTAAACCAATAAAAATGTCAAATATCATGTTATAAATAAAACAATACATTATATTATTTGAATAGATTTCAGGACCAAGAAATTATAATACTCCAAATTATTTAATTAATTTCTCACCCCAAAAATTTTCTCCATTATCATGAACAAAAAAAAAAACATATGCAATTTCTTTCCACCTATCCCTGCAACCTAATTTTATAAAATAATTGATAAATTTAAATATATTTTTTTATAGAAAAAAATATTGTTTTGTCCGGTAACTTTACATAATTTTGATTTTGGTCTTATGAACTTTCAAATTTTAAATTTTAATCCTGTAAGTTTACCTCTTTTTTATTTTTATCCTGCTGATTTTTATATATTGATTTTAATACAATAACTTACATACTTTTTTTTTATTTTGGCCCTACAATCTACTAACCCCTATAGGATTAAAACTAAAAAAATTGATTAAGTTGTAAGTTATATGACTAAAATTTAAATTTAAAAGTTAATTAGACCAAAAACAATCTGTAAGTTACAGGATTACAATCAAATTTTAAAAGTTAGCATGATGTAATAAAAAAAAAGATAAAATTACAGGACAAAAGAATATTTTTCCCTTTATTTTTTACTTAATACCACCATATTATTGCATGAAACAATCTCACATAAGATATAATTTTTTTTTAAATATACAAAACCAATAAAGTTATCAAATAAACATGTTACAATATTAAAATAACACATTAGGTCAATTGAATAGATTTAAAAATTGAGAAATTAAAATATTCCAAATTATTCAATTTATTTCTCACCTTGGGACAATTCAAAATAAAAAGTGTGCAAATTGGTTAGGGACGGAGGGAGTAACATAGCTAGAACTAGCTACTGCCCACATGATTAGTTACACCCATTGATATCAACATGACACAACAATTGTTATTTCATATACTACTAAAAATGGAAAATAAATAAAACATTAATCATGAGTCCATGACAAGAGTGGAAAGCTAGCTAATTAACTTTTGCCTCATTGTTGTGATTGTTATTTTGTTGCAATCAGATTTGACAGCCAACTCCACAACTTTCTTCCCCACTTTTGTCGAAACATGCTCCTGATCTTCACTGGAAAAACACTTCCCTCTCCATTAGAATCAATGTCTTCCTATTAATTAGTTTGTAACAAATAAAAGAATTAAACAATTCTATGAAAATATACCATATCATTTACTCAACTTTCAATTTAATCATAATCAAGAGCTTCACGATTATTATTAAAGAACTCAATTTTTTAAGAAATTTTAATAAGATATATGTTTTTTTTATTTTCAATCGACGATCAATGATGTGTGTCATCGGAACACGTGAAAGTTTCCCACACTGGCATACACACAATTAATTATACCTTTTTTGTTTTTTAAATTTCCACATCATATATCATATATATGCATATCTATAAAATAATAATACTTTTAATATAAAATCATTTTCTAGCTGTAGAAGGGGAAATTTTTTTTTATATGTTTGTAGTGTTCAATATCAGATTCACGAAATACTTGAAAACACTCAAATATCCTACAAAAAATTGATCAAGATCGTACCAAATTCTGAAAAATCTCAGTACTGGAGGTTTGAACTTCTAAAATTTATGTACTCTCTGACGAGACGCATCATCAGTTGTTGATCGGAGATTAAAAATAAGTATCGGGTTAGATGATATACATATTGTGTGAAATTTCCTTATGACAACTCTTTTAATTCAGACCATAAAACGTAGATGGCTACAAACTCTATGTATGTATCTGTGTGTTAAATTTCCGACTTGTTGTAGAAGAAGAGAGAGAAAGGGAGGGAGGGGGATTTATTACACAATAGTGCGTGTGGGTCAGAGGAAGATTATTTACGCGTCTTAATTTAATTAGTGCATTGTCTTCAATTATTATTTAGGCTCTAGATAGGAATTTGAGAATGAATTAATTTAGAAAATATATTTTAAATAATTAATTGTAAAGTGATAGTAGAAAGAGAAAAAAATAGGTAGTGAGAGGGATTTTTAATGACATGGTTTTGATGAGAATTTAATTTTTTTTTTAAAAATATAGATTAAATTTAAGTATTTGTAAATTAAATAATTTACTTGAAAAAATGGTTATTTGTGTGAAATTCATGATTCCAAATACACTCATCCAAATTGAGTTTTATATTTTTTTAATTGAGTAGTAGGTAAATTTAATGCAATTTAAGTCATCTTGAATAGTGTAAATTATTTTTCATGAAAAATTGGATTGTTATTACTTGGTTTTTTTTTAATGAAAACATATAATTTTAGTAAGAATAATTGATATTATTAAAAATTATTTGAAATACAATGTATTTAGTACATGTAGAAATTTTTATAAAATTTATATTATAAACAAATTTAAAAGAAAGATTCACTCTTTCCAATTATGGTCTTCATAATTAAAAAAACACACACAATAGAATTATCAGGTTCTGCTCACGTACTAGTACTAGTCCTGCTTTTCATTATTTGGATGTTACGATATTATATTTAGTGTCTGTTTCTTTTTTTTTTCCAAAAATTGTGAGAAAAAGAGTATTTAAAAAAAATTAAAAGCTATTTTTAGAATTTTAAAATTGCATGTTTGCAATCTCTAGTAAAATTGAAAAAATGATATTAAGTAATTTTAGTAGAAAAATAAAAAATAAGGAATTTTTTTAAATTTAAGTGGTTTTGAAAAATGATTAAGAAAAATGTATTTGCAAAAGAAGTGCTTCTAAAAAGAGTATTTGGGTATTATTTTATTGGGGAATGTATAGAAGTGCTTAACTAGAAGTTAAAAGCTAAAAATTGTTGCTTGACCAAAAATAATAATAAGCACTTAAAATAATTGTTAAAAATATGTTTTAAGTGCTTCTTTTTTAAAAATAAACACTTTTACTTTTCATGTTGAATTTGCAAACAAGCACTTAGTGCATATTTGCTACTATCAAAGTGTTTTATAATTTAAAAGCGGAATTACCCTACTTTAAAAAAAAAAAAATGGTTCTAACAAAATATAGATTCAAAATAGTTGCTTAATCAATAAGGGAAAAAGTCCACAACACACACAAACACACAATCTATGCTTCTTACGCTGCAGCGAACGCCCAACCACACACACACACACATACTGCAGTAGAAGAACTCAACCACAAAACACACAATTGTGTGTCTGCGTGTATTGAACATCTCTTTCTACAGTTTAAGCTTATCCCCAGAAAAGACTTGGAATTACCAGCATACCCCTCTCCCCAATTGCACTAATTATCACTCATCCACACAAGGGATGTTGCTCTCCACATTTTCTTCAACAATTTTTACATCGAAGCTTCACAAAATCAACCAAGAAAGCAATACAATTGGTCGTAAAATACATTTATTTATTCGTTTTTAGCAAGTCACCCGTTAAAAACCCGGAAAATGAAGAGAAAAAACCAAGGACCACGAGCTTATAAATACCCCTTCTCCATACAAAAACAAAGCACAAGAAAAAATTCAAGAGAGATCAAGATCAGTGCATAGATAAATTTTCGTTCACAAGAATTTGAAACAAACGCCATCGGAAATGAATCCCGGAAACGGTAAGGGGAGGGAGAAGGCAAGTGTTATCCCTCCGAAGAGGGATCACGTGACTACGATGATGGCCAAGAAAATGAAGGATGTTGTCAAAAATGTTGTGAAAAACCACAACGATAAGGGGAAAGTGAGGCCTTCTACTTCTGATAATAATGAAGTAGATGATAATTAGTTATTTTTAGTTATGTTTGGTGTGATGTATCTATATGTATGTATAATATATACACGGTGTCCAATTGCAATGATTAATATGTAATGTGAGTCATGTGACAAAAATGTATTTGTTCGTTTGTTTGTGATTATGTTCATTCAGTAATTTTGTCCACTTTTGTGTTGTACAGGCATTTTGTTTCAGTTTGTTTGTTGTCTTAATTTTGAATTTTATTTTAATGTCTTGTTTATCATTTAGTTAAATTATTTTACCCGACACTTCTCTTTATTATTCAGTTGCGTGTGATTCAAATATTTATTAAGAAAATTGTATTGTTAAGTATTTAGATTTTTTTTTTATGATATCTCTTCAGAGTATTCTATTTTTACAGTTGACCAAATGCAATATTAAACAACTAAAATGATTAAATAATAGGTAGTAAATAACTTAAAATAGTTAAGTGATTTTTACATATGATATTAATAATGATTGGGACTTCTATTGGATTATATATATATATATACTGATTTGATTTGTTATTACATAGAACTCCATATTATGAATATGATATTAATAATGATTGGGACTTCTATTGGATTATATATATATATATATATATATGCTGATTTGATTTGTTATTACATAGAACTCCATATATATTATGAATATGATATTGATAGTTATATATATCAAGAACATGAAGTCAAACTACTTGAAACAATATGTACTATTTTACATGATCGATAATGGGGAAAAAATAATAAGCACAACTAAATCAATTTTTTAAATCAACTTAAATAGAATAATCATTCGTATTGTTAGTAGATTAATACTTCCCCCAGCAATTTGCTAGGTGGCACATTTGTTTTTAGTTTTTAAATAAAATAATGGTAATATATGGGTAAAAATATTTATAGTTTTGTAAGTGTGTAATCAAATTAATATTTTTTTTAGTAATATGTACATTAATAAGAAACTTCCCATTAAAAGAAAAGTGCAAATTTAAGTTGAGAGAGGGAGTATAAGTCCTATAAATTTAAATTTTTTTATGTGCAAATTTTTGTAAAAATATAAATGCGCTCATATTAAAATGTCCACTAGTTTAAGTTGGGTTTTCGTACTCAGAAGAGAGCTGAGAATCCAATTTAAAAAAATAATATAAATAAATTAATTTTATATCTTTATTATATTTAAATTTTTAGATGAGTGGAGAATAGTTTTAATGTTGTGCTTAACAAGTTCAATTTTTCAT
>JAPKLY010000281.1:559479-600093 GCA_026898435.1 Prunella vulgaris | reverse complement strand
CGGAGTGCTTGCTTAAGTAATATAAAAACCGAGTCCGCACTAGGTGGCTTTGTGGAGTCTACAGTTTCAACGTTTGGAGCTATATCATTTCCCTGCAAGTTGAGTTTTGCTAGTTTTTCACCCATTGTTGGCTCATCCAAGTCATCTGTAACTGTAACATCAAGTCCATCTTTCTCTCCAATACCTTCAATCAAAAACAAAATTAGGTGATGCTTCAACAATTCCCAAGAACGAAAATATACAACTTAAAACACAAGAGCCCCATTTCAAACTCTCACACAAAAGCCCACAATCACACACTATGCGGCCAAGCTTTTTTTTTTTTCATATTTACGCGGCAGATGAAAAATCTTTAAACTTACTCTTCTGTAGTAACCCCTCGGTGGCCTCTTCCCTGTCTCTATTTTTCCGTTTTGAAGACTTTTCCTTCTTCCCCATAATTCCTGCATTCAGTCAGATCAGTGAAATTAGGAGAATAAACCGAAATACTCCAATTTAGGCACTCCAAATAGCCAGAAAATAAGAACACATCCGCATTGTGATTTTTCTTCAGTGGGTTCAAATTCAAACTAAACTGCTTCAATAAATCAATTCGGGTATGATAAACAGACTATATTCCAACGATTAATGATACTCAAAATTCGAAAAGAAACATAGAAAAACATAAGCCTATAAATGAATATCCAATCCTGACTTTCAAATGACTAACCTTCCAACTCTGTCAAAGATTTCACAGCGAGGATTGATATACAGGAGCTCTTCAACCGTCTCTGATGATTCTACAGACCTCAAATCGTCGTTATCAACAAAAAAGGCCACAGCAGCGAGATGGAGAGTAAGCGCCAAAGCAGCGAGGGTTTATTTTGGTTAGTTAGGATTCTAACAATTTTAAGGTTTAAGAAAGTTATTATATTTATAAATAGGTTCATATGTGTATAAAAGTATTTTTTTTTCACATAAGTATATTTTTTTTTCTACACAACACATATTTATAAATATAGTAACCTTTTTAAACTTATATGTAAGTCACCATTTTCAAATTCTATTATGATTTTTTTTTTCAATTACAAATGTAGGCATGATATAGGTTTTAACCTTTTTTTTTTTTTAAAGTTGTGTTAAAATATAAATATAAAAATTATTTTGTGTGTTTTATATTTATGTAATGTAAAAATAGTTATACTCTGTTAAAATATTTATTTCAAAAACTATTTTATTAAAATTATTTTTGTTTCAATCTCGCTGCACGCACATTAAATTTTTGGCGAAGTGTTGGTGTGAAAAGTTTCGTCCTAAAATTTGTTTGATAAATATTCGTTATTTTTCTAAAAATGAGTCAGTCTCTTTGAATTTGAATTCACATGAACTTGTATCACTGTTATATATAATCACTATTAATATTACTCATATATATTATTATTGTTACAAAATATACATGATTTTAAACAGTAATAATTGATAAAGACGAGTTCATCATTAATTCAGGTTCATATAAATTTTAAATAAATTCACCATACGACTCACCGTATTAGCTATTTTTAATATAAAATATTACAATAACATAAGTAATGTATTTTAGTATAACAATTGATACTACATTCGTAGATATTTTGTCAATTTTGAATAATTAAACATTGAGTAAATAGCCTCATACTTTATAGTGGAGACATTTATATTTGTATAATGATTTTGTATAATTGTACAATGAGTCAATGATTAATGTATTTGTATGGGAAAGATGTAAAAACTCAATATTAAAATCAAAAAACAGAACAGCATTACAATTTTTTAAGTCTCAGTCCCAAATCAAACATCTCCCTAATTTATTTCCTTTCCTAAACATACTACAATTAATCAACCAACTAAGAATTGTTGTGATTAATTAATTTCAATAATTAACAGTGTGAAGGAACATTATTATGTCCTCTAAATTGAATATTGGGGGAGCATATGGCCGTAGTTGGCAGTCCATTGTAAGTGATTTCAACACCAACAAGATTTATATTTTGGCATGGTCTGCTCTTACTACATCGAATGTCCACTGCCGTCTTTTCCAGTGAACTCCCACGTATACCTGCATATGTCACTCCTCGTATTTGCACATTCGACTCACCCTCATTCCCACATGTTCCAGAGGGGCAATAATATTGATCTATTATGATTGGATTTTTAACCGAGTTCAAAATGATGTCTGAATACTTAACACCAGAAACAACAATCGATGATTTTGAAGGGGCCCACGTTTTGATCCTCAACCCGTTATCAGTCTTGGTCAAAGTACAATTCCTTACTGTAATTCCACTCACGTCCTCTTCCTTCTCGGACTTTCCTAACCTTCCGATGCTGATGTCGTGGCCTGGCCCACAAAACACGCCGGAGACAACTACGTTTTTACTTCCATGCCCTATGGACACACAGTCGTCTCCGGTGCCTATGAAGGAATCCACAATGTTTACGTAGTTTGTTTTAGATAGATGGATACCATCAGTGTTGGGGCTATCCCCAGGAGCAATTATTTTCACATTTTTCACGTTCACATTCTGAGCGTCGTGGATATGGAGATGAAACATCTTGCTATTCACAAAACGTAAGCCTTGAATTATCAGATTTGTCACATCAACTATTTTCAACGACTACGAAACAAACAAATAAAAGACGATTAGTGTAAGAGTTAAAATCTTGTTTGAAATTATGAACTCGTAAAGAGACGTGGAACTAATTCATTTAGAGAAACACAAAAATATTAAACTATTGTAGTTACTTACAGCAGGACGATGGACACACTTTTTGGAACCCTTGCAGCGAGACCATGCAAAGGGTCCGTTGCCATCAAGGGTACCAGTACCAAAAAATGTAAGGCCGTCAACATTCTTAAACGTGAGCCACGCATCATCATCGAAGTTGCTGTCGCCAGCGACGAGTGTTCCGTCGAGAAGAAACTAGGTATGGCCAATGCACGGGCCTTCAAATTGTCCACTACTCACTAGATAAGTGCCCGCCAGAATCTTAACTATGCCTCCGGGAGTTCCACAGGCTTTCTTCCATGTATTTTCAAAAGTTTGCATCACACTTAATTTCAATTAATGAATTCAAAATATAAATAAATCATGAAATAAAATAATACACACCTGTTTATGATCAATTTTTCTTTCGTAAGTCCTACCAAAGTTACTAATAAAAAAATTACAATTATGTCCAAAAACGTCAACAGTCAAAATGGAACATATAATATAAAGAACAATTACTCCATGGAAATTCATCATGATTAGTATCCTAACAAATTAATAATGTGTAAATGTGTGTGATTTTGATTATAAGTGAGATAGGATGTGGTTTTATTATGTGTATTTATATGTGCTCCACATTAAATTCAAAACTAAATTAAAGGGATATACAATTAATACTAAGATATTATGGACATAAATTAAATTAAACTGTACACATACTTTAGAGTACAATACAAAACTAAATCAGTGAGATATACAATCAAATACTATGTTAGGAATTTAAAATCAAATTAAGATACACACGTACTCTAGAGTACAATACAAAGCTAAATCAATTGATGTATAATCAAATACACAGATAATAGGGACTTAAAATAAATTGAGATACACATGTATTTCAGAGTACAATATACAAAACCATTTCAATGGAATATACAATTAATTAAATACTCAAATACTAGGAACTCAATCAATTTAAGATATGCAAGTACTTCATATTATAATATAAAACTAAATTAATGGAATACCACTAAAATATATAAATATTAGGGACTTAAACCAAAGATAAAATTTTGTTAATAGTTCGTTAGTCATGCCGATTGATTGTTAAATATCAATTCCCCCAATAAACTGAAAAAAAAATCTCTCAGTAAAACTTATTTATGTACGCTATTCATACTCTAATAACTTAAAAAAAATTACACTAATAAATAGAAATAATATGTTCTTGTAATACCTATTTTAACTTTATATTACTAAGTTTCCGTTAAAAAAAATTAAAATTTTATATTACTAAGTTATTTTATTTGAGGATTATTTTTGTATTCTCCTGAAACATTAATTTAAATATCTTTTCATTACCAAATAAACCGTTGTTGAATGAGAAATTTGAGGTGAAACAACTTGACAAGGTAAATAGTTGATTTTTTATTTTTTTGTTGTTGATGATGTTCTTTACAAATTGTTAATGTTATTGCTTATTATCCAACAAATGAGTATTTTGGTATAGTTATAGTCATTTAAGATTCTTAGCACTCAAGCCACAAGAGACAATATGGCCTGTGTTTTCTATGGTTTCTGGAACAAAGGTGAACAATTCAATAACAACGACTAATTCATTATGCAAAAATTATGTTTCATCTAAAAGATCGAAACTATAGAGACCTGTAAAGTCAATTCATTTATTTAATTCTTTAACAATCTTCCAAACTCATGATCATCGGCTGGAATTTACAACTTTTCTCTTTGGGAAGGAAGTCCAATGAACGAACAATTTAATTATATCGGTGGGAGTTGTTCTCAATGCGTATAATTGGTTACCAGTATAATGTTGATATCCAAGAACATTTACATAATATTTGTGATAACGTCATTATTACATGACAATTATGATAATTTATTTCCCTTTCCTAACTAGTCTTAACAAAGTAAATAAAATCTAATTAACCAATCAATTAAGAATGGATATGGTTAATTAATTTCAAAAATTAACAACGTCTAGGAATATTATACAATCCTCTAAATTGAACATTGGGGGAACATATGGCCGTAGTTGGTTGTCCATTGTAAGTGATTTTTACCCCAATAAGATTTATGTTTAGGCATGGTTTCATCTTGCTACACTGAATATCCACCGACGTCTTCTCTGACGAACTTCCACGTACACCTGTGTATGTCACTCCTCGTATTTGCACACCCGACTCTCCATTACGACCACACGATCCAGAGGGGCAATAGTGTTGATCTATCAAGATCGGATTTCTAACTGAGTTCATAATAATGTTAGAATACTTAACATCAGAAACAACAATAGATGATTTTGAAGGGGCCCACGTTTTGATCCTCAACCCGTTGTCAGTCTTGGTCAAAGTACAATTCCTCACTGTAATTCCTCTCACGTTCTCTTCATACTTGTATTTGCCTAAGCTTCCGATGCTGATGCCATGTCCTGGCCCACAGAACACGCGGGAGACAAGTACTTTTCTGCTTCCATGCCCTATAGACACACAGTCATCTCCGGTGCCTATGAAAGAATCCTCAATTTTTACGTTGTTTGATCGAGAAACGTGAATACCATCAGTGTTGGGACTATCCTCCGGAGCTAATATTTGCACGTTTTTCACGTTCACATTCTGAGCTTCATGTATATGGAGATGAAACATCTTGCTATTCACAAAGCGTATACCTTGTATTACCACATTTGTCACATCAACCATCTTCAACAACTACCAAACAAACACATAAAACACAATTAAATATGAAAGAATTAAATTTCATGTAAAAGTGCGAATTCACACAAGAAAAACGAAGCGTTTATAATTTCTTACAGTGGGACGAGGACCACATTCTTCGGAACCCATGCAACGAGCCCATGCGGAGGGTCCATTGCCATCAAGGGTGCCGGCGCCAGAAATTGTAAGGCCGTCAACATTCTTAAAAGTGAGCCAGAAATCCCGGTCACCTGAGCTACCGCCGCCAGCAACGAGTGTTCCATCGAGAATAAAAAGAGTAGGGCCTATGCAAGGGCCTCCGAACTCTCCTCTACTCACTGGATAAGTGCCTTTCGGAATCGTAACAGCGCCTCCGGGGGTTGCACAAGCTTTCTTCCATGCATTTTCAAAAGTCTGGATCATGAATAATTTCAAGCAATTAATTCAATATATAAATAAATTAATTACGAAATAAAATAGTACCTGCCTGTTTATGATCAACTTTTCTATTATACGTCCCACCAAAATCATTGACAAAATAATCATCATACTGTCCAAAAACGTGGACACTCCAAATAGAACAAATAATAGAAAGTACTATCACCCCATGGGAATTCATCATGATTAATTATATATATTCTAACAAATAATGTCTAAATTTGTGATTTGATTAGTAGTGAGATAGAATAGGTGGGTTTATATATATACACATATATATACACGTACAATTTTAGAGTACAATAGAATCAATATTAAAGGGATGCCATTAATTATGCAGATATTAGGGACTTGATAAGAAATATATTTTTGTTAATAGTTTGTTAGTCATGGCGCTTGATTGTAGCATTTTCTATCATTGGAATTCAACTAATGATTGCATTGCCAAAATATAATATTTTTACCTTAATTAGTTAACTTCATTCTAACGGTTTCCCTAGAACCTAACTTGTCCTACTACAATAGATGTGTTTCTCCATTCCAATTTTGAATAAAAAGTGAACTTTTTATGTATATATACAAAGCAAAATGGTTATATATCTACTCTTACATATCAAATTATATACTCACCATGTTATGATGTCATATAAATAGGGAACCCACCACCATTAATTAATTATGTACTTAGTTTAATTTAGCTTAGTTTTAAGTGCATCAGGTGTAACGTGCAATTCAAGTGTATTTTTTTAAATCATCCATTATTGCTGAAAAATTGTCATTGGTAAATTATCACACGTTAAATTATATTTACAGTATAAACAAATTTAAGTTTTCAAAATTACGTTTTAGTTGCATGGTAAACTTGACGCACTGTAGACTTACTTCATTAGTAGAGATTTCACAATGTTTTTATTTTATCAATTTCTCTTATTTTTTTTAAACTTGGGTCCAACTCGAAGGAAATAAATATGAGGGAAGAAGGGTATATGTGTTTTGGTAAAAAGATCTGATACCAGTACACGAGGACACCAATACTAATTGTCATAGCAACCACTGCAAACCAAAATATGGACTTAAATAATTAATTAGTTAAATCAAATTTCTTAGACACTGCAAATTTTCAATTCTTGAGTTGTTTATCCAGGGCAATTGTCGACATTAACGTTACTACAAGAAAGACTAGCTTGTATTTTTTATTGTTTGTAATTTGTCAAGGTAACAAATAACGATTGGATGAAAAAGTATATATATATATATATATATATATATATATATATATTTAAAAATAATTTTAATTAAATTGATTTAATCTAGCATATAATTAATTAAAGTAATTAAAAAGATTAATATAATTTTCTTTTTGTCACTCCGCATGATGTATATGCCAGGTTACAACATTACATGTATAAAAATTATTTAATTTTTAATAAGCGACATCGTTTATGAATAAAAGTGATATTAAATATGCAAATGGGGTATTATTCAAACAATAAATAAATATTATTGATTATTCGTTACACTTGTGTAACGAGAGAGAAAAAAATATATACACATACCTACATAAATATGATAATGTGATAGTCACATGATCACAATTATCCCAATTCATTTCCCTTCCCTAAACCAATTAATCAAAATCGACTAAATAAAATTTAATTAACAGCCAATTAAGAATTGAGGCAGTTAATTTCCAGAACATCGTGAAGGAATTTGTTTCGGCCCTTTAAAGTGAACACACGTGGAGCAAATGGCGGTGGTTGGCTGTTTATTGTATGTGATTTTAACCCCAACAAGATTTATGTTTTTGCATGGCGTGCTTTTGCTACATTGGATCTTCATCGATGTCTTTTCTGCCGAAGTCCCGTGTACATTTGCGTACGTCACTCCTCGTATCGCCACTCTCGACTCTTCGTCATGCTCGCACGATCCAGAGGGGCAGTAGTGTTGATCTATTAAGATTGGATTACGAACTGAGTTCAAAATGATGTTAGAATACGTAACGCCAGAAACAACTATTGATGATTTTGAAGGGGCCCATGTTTTAATCCTCAACCCATTGTCAGTCTTGGTCAAAGTACAGTCCTTCACTATAATTCCACTCACGTTCTCTTCGTACGTGTACTGGCCTAGGCTTCCGATGCTGATGCCATGGCCCGGCCCACAATGCACACTAGAGATATTTACATTTTTGCTTCCGTCGCCTATGGACACACAGTCATCCCCTGTGCCTATGACAGTATTCTCGATGTTTATGTAGTTTGAGTGAGAAACGTGGATTCCATCAGTGTTTGGACTATCCTTGGGAGCCAATATGCGCACATTTTTCACTTTCACATGCTGAGATTCATGGATATGAAGATGAAACATCTTGCTATTCACAAAATGTATGCCTTTGATTACCAAGTTTGTCACGCTATTTATCTTCAACGACTGCAAAATACAAACATACGATTAAAAGTGAAAGAATTTAATTCCATATAAAAATACGAATTATAAAAAAAGTGTGCCATTAATTCGTTTATATTATTACGTACTGTGGGACGAGTGCCACAATTTTCAGAACCCTTGCAACGAGACCATGTGGAGGCTCCATTGCCATTAAGGGTACCCTTGCCAGAAAATGTTAGTCTGTCAACCTTATTAAACTTGAGCCAGAAATCCTGATCACCGGAGCCGCCGCCGTCAGCCACAAGTGTTCCGTCTATACGAAATCGGGTTGGGCCAATGCATGGGCCTTCAAAATCTCCGCTACTCACTGCGTAAGTGCCTTTTGGAATCGTAAGAGTGCCTCCGGAAGTTCCACAAGCTTTCTTCCATGCATTTTCAAAAGCCTACATCGATCATGCATAATTAGAATATTTACACACACATATATATATAATTAATTATTTCAAATAAAATAAAATAGCACGTACCAGTTTGTTATCAGTTTTTCCATCCTTAATCCCACCAAAATCACTTATAACGAAATTAACATTCTGTCCAAAAACATCTACTCTCCAAATGAAACAAATAAAGGAAAGAAGTACGGTTACTCCATGAGAATTCATCTCGATTACTATTTTAACAAATAATGTATATATGTGTATATATGATTTTGATTAGAAGTGAGATACAAAAATGTGGTTAATGTATATTTATATATGTACGTTACATTAAATTCAAAAATAAATGGAAGGAATATAATTAAATAGTCAGATATTAGGGACTTAAGTCAAAAATGAATTTTTGTATATGCTGCTTGATTTGTATTGGGATTTAACTCCAAATCGGTTTAATTTTTAATGGTCGTAATACCAAAATATTTGCAATATTATATTTTTACCATAGTTAAATTCATTTACCGGTTTCACAAGAATCAAATTCATAATTACTACAGATACTAGTAAATATATATGTGGTAAGACATTATGATCCTGATAAAACCAATCATATATTTTTACAAGTTTCTTTTTCTGTTGTAATATTTACTTGGATAAGTTACAGAATTAGAAATTGTAATAAAGTCATCAAGCCTGAGATAATTTTATCCATCTATCTTGCTTTCCTTTTTTTTTTTTTTTTTTGCTATGTCTGTAAATAAATCCTCGTTGACATAATTGTAACTAAATGTTTTTTTATAATATACAAATCCTTGTCAACCTTTTATAAAAAATTCAATTATAGCAGTCACATATTTCAATTGGACATGTGGGTACCACATAAAAGAAATCTACATATGATAATACTTTTAAAAAATCTGCAAAACTAATAGATAATCAATATTATGAATAATAAATTAAACATAATTTATAAAAAAAAAAATCCATTTTCGTCTTCTCCAACTCATCATCATGAAACCATTGCTGAAATTAAGATTTTTTTTTTAAAAAAATAAAAAGTATCTTTCAAACTCAATCGATTCAGTGTTAAAGAAAATCCCCAGAAATAATCGAATTAAACAACGAACACAATTTGGTGAAACAAAATAAATTCAAAATCCAGCTAAATCAATTTAAAATTAATTTTAAAAGAAAAACCCAAATTTCAGGATTTTCACAGTGTAATATATCAAGAGCAATCTAATTTTGTTTTGAATTTTTTTTTCGTACTTTTGATTTTATTCGCTGGGTTGTTGATTCAGTTGTATATTCATTTTGATTTCAACTGTTGCATCAAAATGGTATCGAGATTGGAGGCCACTTTTTTATTTCAGGATAATAACATTAGAATATTTAAATTTTAGATTTGTATATACAAATCTTTTGCTTTATTTGGTGCAATAAAAATTTTAAATAATATATTTACTAATTTAGAATTTAAATATATATTTAATTAAAAATTATGTTAGAATACATTAGTTTTGTTAATTTATCGATCTAAGTTTTTTTTAAATAAAAATAATAATGATAAAAAAATTAATAAAATTAATAGGTTGATTGATAAAGTAAATTTGGTTTATATTTATTTTAGCTAATAAAAAATATTTTATTTTAAAAATTGGGTAAATTTATATTTTATTTAAATATTTTTTATAATTTATAATTCATATAATTTTATAATTTATATTCAATCCGTGCAAGAAAGACTTTTAGTTCACTAAAATTGATGATACAATCTACCATTCTTTCATAAGAAACATGCATTGATTGTTAGTACTACAATGATTTGTATACAAAATATACTTAAATCAAGAGAAGATATAAAAAATAGTAGTTTACTTTTAAAAAAAAAAAAACCCAAAAAATTGCACATTGTTTGGAATCATTTCATTGTATTTTGATATCATAGCTCACTCAGTCTCGATTAGTTGGTCCAAATCTTTTGAATTAGCAACTTTCTAATTTTGCACCCATGCATGTATATATAGTATTCATAGTATTTATTTTTAAAAGGTAATCAATTACTATAATTTTTTAACATAATTAATTGCAATAGCTCCTTTTTCTATCGGTATATATCATATATAAATTTTCGCTATAAATTGAAATCGCAACCACCACATAATGAGGATCACCTGAAATTGCACTCCAGAACCGTCATCTCCACAAAAGGAGAACTATCACCACACAACAGATAAGAATAAATATTCTCTCTCCAAATCGACCTTAGACAGTGGAGCTCTAATTGCTTAAGTTATCCATGTAAACACAAAATTATTTATTAGTATAAAAGTTGCATTAAATATATCCTGCAAGTATGGTACTTATTAAATAGAATTATAGCAAAAATAAAATATTACTTGTCTAATTAATTTGTTTTACCAAGAAAATGTTTTACTTTTTGATTAAATAAAAAAAGAACACAAACAAATGTGTACTCCCTCAATCATTTTGCGATTATTCATACACTTATAATTTTATTCATTCATCTCAAAATTATTTACGCACTCAAAAAAAGAAAATAAATATTTATGTGCAATCTTACATAAAATATGTACTTCCTCTGCTCCCTATCAATCTTCACATTTCTTTGGACGTTCCAAAATAAAAAAGAATAAAATATTTTTCCAATACTTACTTCTTTTAAAAATTACTTATTCATGGGGTAAAAAGTTGATGAATAGTTTTTATTCAAATGTGTGTTTTTCAAAATTTAAAAATTAATAAGGAACAGATGGAATATATATTTACTCAAAAAGTCATTATATTACTAAGAAAATATCTTCCACTTGTCCATAAAAAATGTATACATTGATTTTGGACAGGTTTTAAGATAATATAAGTAAAATAATAATATTTTAAAGTATATGTGGTCCATTATTAATTATAATTGCATTTGGATTTTGGATTAAGTCATTTAATATTTAAAAAGTATGAAAATGAATGAATCTTTCATAACACCAATTTGAATTAGAGTATATATATATATATATATTAATTCATCTTTTAACATATCATAGCTAGATAAACAAAGTGAACAAATTTCAAAACTTTAAATTTATTATACAATCTAAATAATTATTTACGAATGTAAAATCAGGAGCATATAAAAAATTGCTACAAAATAAAATACATACACTTTAATGAAAAAAAAGAATAATTTTTAAAAAAACTATACGGGGTTATAATTTTTTGAGACGAGGGTGATAAAATTAAGCAAATCTAGTATCAATCCACCATTAGATTTGAATTACACGTGTCATCATCTCTCTCCTCCTGGTCAAACTTCGTTGCCAAGTTTCTTCCCTATTAAATTCACATCCAATCAACCGATTAAGCAGAGTGATGGGAGCTAAGAAAGTTAGCCACCGTGACGGCGCGGCGGCGGTGCTACGGCGCTACGACGGCAAGCAAGGGAGTGTTTTTCCAAAGAAGAGGAGGTCGGTGAAGAAGATGACGTTCGATTTAATTTTCCGATCAATCGTTTCCTGTTTTATGTCGGCAGCGCAGCCAAACACGGCCTTACCGAAGGACAAGAGTAGCGTTTACCCTTGCGCATGAAAATAATCGAAAATGTGTTTTTAATTTTTAATTTATATGTAAAATCAATTTTGCAATTCGTATTTCCATTTTTAGCTATTTATTATAGTTGGGCGCTGTTTGGTCGGAAATTTCTTGGTACCTGAAATCTGTGAGTTTCTGTGCTAATTGAGAAGTAGAGAATGTCAGAGAATCTCCTCATGTATGTTTGCTTTATTTTTTTATTTTTTTATACTTTGTAATGGTCATGTTATTATTTATTTATTATTTTTTTTTATGTTATTTGCAAATTGTCACAATTATGTTTTCTACCCCTTGTCCGGTATAAGCTTTTAAACGCACAAATTAAAGTAAATGTTAAAATTATAATTATATGAAAGTAATATAATGAGAAAAATGAAAAAAATATAAAAAATTAGGATAAAAAATTGAAATGTATTTTTTAAAATATATAGATAAAAAAGTAAGTAAATATAGACAGTAAACTGAGAAATTTAAAGGGATGGAGAAAGTATTTTTATGTGTTATGTTCCGTTTACAAACGAGTAAGAAGATTATAGAGACTCAAGACTAAAAGACTATATAAAAATTAATTTATATACTATATATATATATATATAATATAAACAAGTGGGAGAATGAGTAAGAAGATTCTTAGAGACTCAAGACTAAAGGACTATAAAAATTAATTTATAAAATATATACTCCCTCTGTTCCGGAATTTTTTTCACACCTTGACTTGCACATATGTAAAAAAAAAGGTGAAATATATAAGGATGAAGTTAAATAATAGAATATAAAAAATATAAATGTTATTTTTTTATTTTTTATTTTGTGGTGTGAAAAAAAAGTTGGGACATCTATATAAAAAAAAATGTGAGGATTATCTTGAAACAGAGGAAGTACGATATAAACAAGTGAAAGCATAAAACTCAACTAAATAAGTATATTATTGTATAAATTGAATTTTTATAAAATTTGAAAAATTAGGATGCGATTATTTTATGAAAATAATTTATAAAATAATACTCATATTTAATAAATTATTAAAATATTTTTTTTAAATTATAATTCGTCTCATTGTAGATTCATTTCTTGGTCCAGTTTTATACGAGAACCAAATAAAAAAAATTAAAATTTAGAACCGCTTGGTTGTGCGTAATGAGAATGAAAAATAAAAATGAATGGTGATTGATTTTCATTATTAGTACTTTTATAAATAATTAAAATTATTAAAAAATAAATAAAAATATTAACTAACCATACATAATACTCCCTCCGTCCCAAAACTACTTTCACACTTTCCTTATTTGGACGTCCCAACTCTTCTTTCACACACCAAAAAATGAAATTTTTCTCTCTCACAAAAGTCAACAAAATACACTTTTTCTTATTTTATTATTTAATTTTACACTCACATATTTATTTTTTCTTGGTTCGCGCGTACCCGGAACTACTATGAAAGTAGTTCCGGGACGGAGGTAGTAATTAACCCCTTAATATTCTTCATTATTATTATTTTCTTGAACTCGCATTAAAAACCCCTTAAATATTTTTCCTACTTTAAAGTGCATCTCAGAATTAAAAAACACACACTGTAGTATGAACTAAGAAATACTCCCTCCGTCCCAGAGGTATTTTCACCTCTGGGATGACACAATTTTTAAGAAAAGTAGAGTGTTGTGTAAAATTATATTATTAAAATAATGAGATTAGTTGGATTGTGAGGATAAAGTTAAAATAATAGTTTTCATTTATAGAGTGTAAAAATAATTGTGGTACGGACGAAAAAGGAAAGTGTGAAAATAATTATGGAACGGAGGGAGTATTTGAGAGAAAATGATATTGTGAAAAAGGAATGTTTAGTCAAGCCACCTGCCTCACTTGACTGGTCAACTAAAATTGACCGACACATGACACATCAGCTAAAGATACGACAAAAACATATTAGTCTTTTTGTTTGCAACAACTTATAAAGGCATTAAAATGTCATGTTATTTTTGACTGATTTTTTTTATATTTAAAGGCATAAATAGTTAGGCAGCTGAGATAATATTTTTTTATTTCCACTGTAAAAATTCACTGTTCTATACTCTCCCGTATAAACTTGCACCCTATGGGACGATATATTTTTTTAAGGAAAATGTGTTTATATATAAAATAGTGACATATGGGTAAATAGTGTATATATTTGTGAGTGTACATCTAAATCAATGTTTCCTTTTTTAATAGTGTGCAAATTTATGTGGGACATATGAATAAGGAAAGTGTGCAAATTCCTGTGGAACAGAGAGAGTATAAAACAATAGATATTTATTAATTGTGCAACTGATGGAATATATCATTAGGCGTAAGTTCCAATTTTATTTTATAAAAAAATTATATACATACTTAAATCAATATGCAGTATATGAAAGTTTAATAGGAGAACTGACAAAAATGTGTGGTTCTTGTATAAATTGTAAAAATATGATAACGATTCGAGCAAAATTGTAAAAAAAATAATGGTCTATTTAATATAATTTAAATTAATTAATATCAATGTATGATTTATCAAAGAACGATATTGTTACTAATCAATTTTATTGATTGATATGTACAATATATTTAATATTTTAAATATTTTACAACTAATTTTTTAGTGTCAACAAATAATTACCAAAAAAATACAAATCAATTTTAAGTTCCTATTTACGGAGAAAATAACATAATATAAAATATATGAATAATCTGACTAAAACTATAATAAGAGGCCGTTTGGTGTAAATTTAAAATGATAATGATAATGTGTATCATTAAGGGTAATCATTATATAGTTAGTGATTACCCTTCTTTTTAATTAATATTTTTTTATAATTTTATTTATATATAATAAATAATATCAAACACTGTTAATGAGAATGAATCATCATTCATTTTCATTCCCCACCCTCGTTAATCCCAACCGAGCGCCCCTAAGATAGACAGATATCTTTTTTATTTCTTCAAATCTTCTAATTTGGGAGTCATATCATGTCTTAACACGATTCGACATTTACTAATTAGGGCCAAAAAATGGAGCAAATCAACTAATTAGCATATCTTAAAACGGTGGGCAGTGCAAAACCAGCTAATCATTAAATCTTTTTTAATTCACTTTTATCACATGTCCAAATTCATGAGGTGCTCCGAAGGTGACAGAAACAAGGAAACTGTAATTAATTCATATTTTTAATTTATTATTCTGAGTTAATAATTTTTATAAATAGAAGTAGAGAAGTGGATGACTTTCTTTCTTTCTTTTTTAAAGGAATGTAGACTTCATATTAATTTAATTTTATAAATTTATGTAAGTCCGTGTTATAATTTTAGAGTAATAAAGAAAATGTAATTAATGTATTTTTTAATTTATTATTCTGATTTAATACTTTTATAAACAGAAGTAGAAGCGGGTGTGGAATTTATTTTACTCCCTCCGTCCCACTATAAGTTGCTCATTTTGTTATTTTCATCTGTTTTACTGTATGTTGCTCATTTGTTTTTTATCTTTTTAGGAAATGACTATATATTCACTTCTTTGTTATTATTTTCAATAATTTTTACACTATTCTTATTACTTTTTTTACTTTTCTCTATCACATCATATGTACTATATCTATATTTTTATACATTTTTTAATATTTGTGCTAAAAAATTATGAGCAACTTATAAGTGGACGGAGGGAGTATTTATTTTTTAATTTTATAAAATTTGTATAAATTTGTCTCATAATTCTGTGAGACATCGAAGCTCCACTTATTCAAAGATAAATTTCACATTTTCTTTATATGAATGTCCCAACTCTTTTTTCACACCCAAAAAAAGGAAAAAACTCACATTCACTAAAGTTAATAAAGTACACTTTTTATATTTTATTATTTAACTTCACATTCACATACTTCATTTTTTCTTAATATGCGTAAAACTTCACCCATGAAGAAAATATTGGGATGGAAGGAGAATTAGAAAGGAAATTAGTTTAGCTTTTGTGGTATCTCACGCATGTAGATTTCTAAAATTAATAATGTTTCATCTAAATTGAGTCGATTAGTTTAGAGGTGTGTGACCACTGACCACACTAAAATAAAAATAAAAATTATTAATAACTAATAAATGCAGCAGATAATGGTTGACATTTCACCCTTGAAAGAGGATAAATTGACGGAAATGACAATTATCTCCGGACTTCATAGATATTTTATGTTCAGACTTTATAAAAAATAAACCAACTTTTTAAATAATTCATTAAAGGTATGATGAGTTAAACAATTATCTTTAATACATATTAATTAAAAATTGATCATTTTAATTATATGCATAATTTTTATTGTACAGAATATTTTTTTTTTATAAAGAATTAATTTACAGAAGACGTGTACGAATAGAACTGTTTACTTGTAGATTAAGACAATGAAGCATTTGTATATTAATTTAAAAATGATTATATTTATGAATTGGTGTAAAATATTTGTATAAATATATCTTTTTGTATTAAAATATAAATTTTATTTATGGTTAATATATTTTATAATTTTTCCTAAGATAAATGTTCGCTTGTGTGAGCCTAATTTACCGAAGACGTATAGGAATAGAATTGTTGGAATTTTACTCATGGGTTAAAACAATCACGTGGGCTTGTCAAGGCCTACCTTAGCTTTTCGACACGTGGCATCATATGATTGCTTCATCCTTTTTTTTTTGAACGAAAAAAAAAAAAGCCGAGCTTGCTGACTTATACGGATTCTTCCGGTGCAAGTATGTTTTCTATTTTACTATTTTTATTCGATCCTCTGTATATTTTTGAAGTTACTATACATTTATTTTTATTTTTATTATTTCAACATTATTCTTATTACTTTTTATTTTTTCATTTTTATCTTATTCTTGCACTTAAAAATAATAAAAATATATATTAGAAAGGAGTCAACATAGTTTCGAACCAATTCATTGTGTAAATACAGTGTAACTAAAAATTTGCAAAGAAAAAAAATAAGTTTGTTGTATATTACAAAGTTTTTTTTTTTTTACTAATAAATTAAAAGAGTAATTCAATAAAAAAAACCTACAGAGAATCTATTTACAAAACCAGTTATTTTAGTCTTGTGCAATTTAAATGTTGTTGTTAATGATTTATTTGGTTTTATGAGTGGATTTAATGTGGCTATAGGGGTATCCCGATAAATTAATAAAAACGATAAATGTAAGTAAAAAACTAAAGAACACCGCACCGCGGGAAGAGCTTGAGAGCTCCTCCCTTGAATTTGGCTTTGAATGCTTAAAAGAGAGCCCCTAGCCTATGTGTGTATTATCTCTTGAATCGTGTCTTACTACAAATGAGGAGAAGACCCTCTATTTATAAAGGACAAACTATAAAAGCCAAAAAAACATAACTGTTCATTCTAATTGGACTTATTGCATTTAATCATAAAAGACATAGATTATTAAATTAGAGAAATCCGGCCCATTTTGGGGTAAACCTGGTTTCCGGTGGACCCCGGTTTGGAGGCCCAAAATTGTATTGTTATGATCACAACAAACGTATTTTTAAAAAGTTACACCACTTATTACTAAAAAATTACACATATTATTATTAAAAATATATATTAAAAATAAAAATTTTAGTTAGTATTTATAATTTTCAATAATATTTTATATAATTTAAATTACACTTAAACGAAACTTACTCATAGGCTCATAGCACAGAACATTGTACGAGGACATATCAAAACCCCTCAACTTGGAGTCGGTGGGGCCCAAGCTAAATAATTAAACCCACAGAGGATCAAACCCCCACTTTTGTGTATAAATAATACTCCCGTAGCTCACTTCCGTGTGTGTATGCTGAAAAATGGGTGAGAGTGCAGGGCATAATAACAATACGGGAGGAGCCGCCCGGCAAAACCCTCCCGCCGCCGCCGCCGCCGTACAGCCAAAAAGAGCCAGAGTCGCCGGAAAGGGGGTAAGGGCGGTGGCGCCGCCACAGCGGGGGACTGTGCTGAGAACCATCATCGCTGAACTCACAGGAAATCTACCTACGGATAATCACTAGTATTTGTGTGAATAGAATTTTCTTTTATCTAATTAAATTTGTCATATGCATGAATTATCATGTGTGACAATACCTATTGTGACCTTTTATGTGCTGTACCATTTCCTTTTTTTGTTAATAAATTTTGTGTAGTTGTGTGAAACAATTAATTATTCTCTCGTCTCTCTCTCCCCTCTTTATGATCCTTGCACTTTTTTTTTTTTTTTAAGTTTAATTTGGTTCGAATTAACAAGTAAATTTAATTGATCTGAATTTTTTGGTATATATATACACGGCATCCACTTATTTATTTTGGAATACGAAGAATTAATTACATGTATAAACTTATTTATTGAAGTGAAATAACACCCATGCTAAATAATTATTTTTAATTATTCTATTTTCTTCAAGCAAATTTATTTATAATTGAATTTATTTCAAACAAATAAGAAAAATTCTTCATGCCTTTTGGCCATATCCCTTTCAGTCAAACAAAATTAAATATTCATAATTGAATTTATTTCAAACGAATCAAATAAATATTTATATTTATAGTTGTGTGGACAGTGGTGGTGTCAGCATGAGGAATATGGACCCCATATTTATGACTTCATATTTAACAATTACTATTGTCTTTTAATTGCCGGACCTACAAGAAATGCAAATCAGTTAGTTATGTTAATTAATTGATTTTTTTTTAAATTAATGCAAGACGTTGTAATTTCAAATGCGATGATTTAACTTAATTTAATACGCAGTATGTATATCTAATGTTACTACTAAAATTTTGTTAATCTTTTACCTCATTTAATTCTATACTTTTGTATATATTTAAAATTTATTTATAACTTTTAAGTTTTAGGGGGTGTTTGGTTCGAGACTTTTGGAGGTGAGTAATGGTAATTAATCAAAGTCATAGTGTGTGTTTAGAATGACTCTACTATGACTTTGATTCATAAAAACTAAGGAATAAATTATATTTAACTATATGAGAACTATAACTTTCATTTCATATAATTTCCATTCGTATACTCTTTCCATTTCTTACAATTATATCAAACGACCCCTTAATTTAATAACCAGGTGCTATTGCAACAATTGAGGCAAAATATTACGTGAATAGTTCTTATACAATTTTTTTATTTTTCTTTCAATTGAAATATGAATAGGCCTTTTATGGGATATGTACTATAAATATCACCATTTAAAAATATTAAATTATTATAAAATAAATATGCATAACAATAATATTAACATAATTTTTTACAATAAAACCAATTATTTTTCTTTTATTTAATAAGTATATTTTCTTTTGATCAGTAAATATTAGTGGTTAGTAGTTAGAAGTTAGTACATCAAGTCTCCATACAATCATATCTCCAAACCAATCTTATATCTTCCTCTTATTCGTTCCCAAAGAGAATCGAATTTGGATCACTTATTCAAGTGAGGAGCCCGATTGTCAGGTGAGCTAACTCACTTGGTTAATTTAATAAGTGTATATTTTAGATATCATTAATTTTGCAGTTTTGTCCCTGTTCAGTAGAGTATCTTTTTCGTAGTATTTATCTTAAAAATGAATAGTCACAATAAAATTATGAGATTAAAGAAAAATTACTTAAAGAAAAGCTTTAAGCTGATCAAGTCTTGGAAGAGTAAGATAGTAAATAAACATGTTGATCAAGTCGTGGTGTTCAATGACGAAAGCGGATTGGATATCGTATTCCGCGTATCAAAATCGCGCGTTTTTTTCGTCACTCCCCAAATTCTATAAATTTAATTTACAATAAAATTTACGAAATTTAAGTTAGATTCGAAAATGAACGGAACTGAACAATACAAAATTGGGAGAAAGTCGGCTGTAGAGATAGCCGCCGCCGCCGCCGTCACTCCGGGCCACGGGGCGCTAAACGCTGCGGCGGCGGTTTGCCGGAAAGCGGTGGCGCCACCAAAGAGAGGGGATGTGTTGAGAAGAATTATTGCTGATTGGAGTGGACGGAAGTTCGCCACTAATCTGGAAATTACAGAAGCGGAAGGGCGGCCGACCGGCGGCGGCCAGACGGAAATGGGTTGCGGTACTTCGTAGTTGCGCTCTTGTCAAGGAGGCCTAGATCTCTCCATATTTTTAGAGTAAATTTTATGTGAATTTTAGGGGGATAGATATAAAATTAAAATAATTAATAAAAAAATATTTTATGGGATCCATAAGAATGAATTGGGTCTTTTATTGTGTCTATTTTTTTTAGGAGAAATTTTAAATTCAATTTATGTATGTCATATATATTTTCTTGAGAAATAAAGATGCAGTTCAATTCATTTTTTTTTTCTTCTGTTTTTTTTTTTAACTTGGAGATTCATAATATTGAAAAATTAAACTTGACTAAAGTGGACAAAAGAGTTTAATTTAAACTTGAAATAATTAATTAATTGGGGGAGGGGGTTGTTACATTAATTTTCTAAATAATTATATAGTGGGGAATCTCTTGAGTTTGACATTTTTGGACATCTAGTGCTGTTATGATCATGGTGCTCATAAATGTTAAATTCAATTATAAATCAAGACTAGAGAAAAGTTTATTTTGACTATCTTTATCACAGAGAGGATAATGACGCAACACCCCCCAATATGTGAGAGCTAAAACCATGATACCTTATCCTTATGTTGGAATGACACTATAACCAAGTTCGAATTTTTTCTTTTCTCAATATATTCAATATTTGCCACTTTGTAATGGTACCTAATAATTTGATCATTATCTAATATAATACATTAGAGTTTTTTTTTTTTTCACTTTTGGTCCCATGGGATGGGACATGTATTATTTTAGAATTAGTCTCAAATATATCATTATTGATTCCGTATGATTTTTTCTTATACTTGTAGTTTCAAACATTACAAAATTTGCAGATTTGACCCCAAAATTTTATAAATCTTGGGACCAATCTACAAATTTTATAACATTTGATACTACAAGTGTAAGAAAAAAAAAATGTATGGGACCAAGGTAAAAAATGTTTGAGATCAATTCTAAAATAATAAAAGTCTTATGGGATCAAAAGTGCAAAAAAAACTCTAATTTATTAAGAGTAGGTCTAAATTCTACACTCTAAGTGTTATTATTATTTCTATATGTATATATTACCACTATTATTAATATATGTTTGATTTTATAATAATGATAGTGTATGTATCTATTTTATTTATTTATGAAGAACATCAGATCAACTAGCAATGTAGACCCTTATTCCACATGTTAGATCTATGGATTCCCTCACTTTTCGCTTCCTAAAATTCAAGCTCAAGTGTCTAATTATGATAGTTCTGCTATCAATTATCTTCTCTCGAATACATAAAATGTACAATTAAAACATCTAATTAGTTCTCAACCCTTGAAAAATGCAATTATTTAGCTCACACAACTCGGTAATAGTGCAAGCATAAATTCATACATACATTAGACAAGAAAATTAACTAAAGCACAATAATACCCATAGTTAGAAAATCATCCAAAAGAAACATAAATAAATTTATAAATTAACACCTACTCAATATTCACATGATTTCAAAATTCTCAAAATATAAATAAAACCAGCCCATAACAATATTAATCAAATTCATAACATAAACAAATAAAATATTCTTAAACATTTGAAATTACAATTAAATAAATAGAGTAAAGGATATAATTTATTTAGCAAAGATGATTACAATTTCATTAAATGATAAAATCTCTAAAATCTTGTAAGAAAAATAAATACTCAAGAACGCCTACTACTATATGAACTGTGTGTAAAAAAACTGCAGATAATGTTATCCAATAAGCGTGAGTGCGGAATGCATCTTTTATCTTCCTTTTACTAATTGAATTGGCTCATTGATTTGATTAGCAAATGGGCCGCTGACTCCTTAAATAAACGCAAATGGGCCTCAGGAAATAAAAAGCCCAAGCCCATTCTTCTTCTCAATCGCAGCAAAAATTCTCTGTGTAAGAAAAAATAAATTCATAAATATAAACTTTCTATCACAAAGTGGTTTATATCATAAAAATGGTTTATATAATATTTTATCTTTTTTTTTTACGAAGCACGGTTTCTCCATAATTGTGGCACGGATCGTGTGAATAAAAAGCAACCCGTGTAAATCTCTTCGAGCCATGCTGTTCGGTTTGTTCAGAATATAGCACGGGTGAAGACAAAGGTGAGCACGGTCGTAAAAACCGTGTTTTTACTTTTTCTTCAATAAATTATGACACATACTCTAGAATTTATCAAATTTACCAATTGAATCCTGAACATTTACCCAAACCACATGATTTAATTTGATTGATAATCTGGATAATTTTGGAGGTTTATTTGACAATCGAAATGATCTTGTTTTTTTGGTCCTCAGTTGAAAAGAGATGTCTTGAGCAATCGGAGAAGCACTTTGATAAACAGATTGTGCCAAATCAGGGTTTACCAGGTACTAGCAGATTTACAGTTCTTTCCAAGCAGTAAAGAAAGAGCTGGTTCGTTAATTAGGAGCTGGTTTTAAATACCCGAAATAGGATGAATGCCTAAATGCTAATGTACAAGGAATGTTTCTGATTGTATCCATAGTGCGTTTACTTGACATGATAGTTGGATCATAAAAAGAAATAAGTATGTCTCATGTGATATTTAATTAAGTGAACTTAATTTTTAAATTATTATTATTATGTATATAAATCAATTCTGTTAAAAAAATTAAATATCAATTATCTTTAAATAATAATTAATATACACAATATTAATATTTTATATAATAATTAAAAAATTTGTCAAAAGAAATCCCCCAAAATTCCTTAGTACTTGAAAAAGTGAAAAGTAAAATCATCACTACTTTGCAATTTGGCCCATCTAACCGTTATTCCCCAACGGGTTATTC
This sequence comes from Prunella vulgaris, assembly GCA_026898435.1. Taxonomy (NCBI): domain Eukaryota; kingdom Viridiplantae; phylum Streptophyta; class Magnoliopsida; order Lamiales; family Lamiaceae; genus Prunella; species Prunella vulgaris. The sequence continues at coordinate 576,865 of JAPKLY010000281.1, read as the reverse complement.
ACGCGGCATCAATTTTCAAAAATCTGAAAAAGAGCCCACCAATAAGGTAAAAAAGCCACCCAACACCTTTTCCCTTCATCTCCAAAGTTTTTCTCTTCTACCCATTTTCTCATTTTTAATTCATCAAAATTAAACCAAATCAAGAATGGGTTCATGCATAAGCAAATGCAGACCAAAGAAGAAATTCAAGGAAGATGATGATGGCCCTCATGTCCATGACAAGCTCGTAATATCACAAGATCCTCCAATTTCTTCAGCGCCGGCTAAAATTACAGCAACGCCCCTGCAGAATCCTCTCTCTCCACCTCCCTCCACCTCGTCCTTTTCGTCATTTTCAAGTTCCAACAGCAGCAAATGCAGCACCATGGCTTCATCAATAGCATCTTCATCCTCCTCTGTTTCCTCTGTTTTGAGTGTCAAAGACAAGACTTTTTCGAATGAGTTCTTGTGGTCTTGTGTGAAGGATAACCCTCATGCAATTGGCCTCAAGGATAACAAAATTCATTCTTATGGTCTTGATCCATCAATGCTACTTTCTTCACCAAATGTAGCACCAAAATTGAAGCACTCGGCGCAAGAAAAGGCGAAGATCACGCCTAAAAAACGAGCTCGTGCCAGCTCGCCAACTCTCGTGAGGCAGAAGAGTTTCAGAAAAGAGCAGAATTCTGTCAGCTTAACGCCAAACAGAGGCCTAAGATCGCCTTCTCCCAGTCGAAGATTCATCGGGGAGAATAATCGAAGCTTTTCCACGTTCGAAAATTCTTACAAGAGGCCGGTTTTGTCTAAGGGGAAATCAGCAGCTAGTTCTGCTACATCTGGCCCGAGAAGGGAAAGTTTTCGGGCTTCAATTGCAAGCCCGAATCGAGTTTTGTCGATTAATCCTGATATTTTGGGAAGTAAAAGGGATGCTTTCTCTCAACATATTAGTACAAAGATTGATGCTCAAGTTGGTGTTGGAGATACTGAGTCTATGGATGTTGTTATGGAGGATATTGATAATCCTCTCATTGCTTTGGATTGCTTTATTTTTCTGTAAGATTTTTCTTGATTGTGCATGGCTTTTGTGTGGTGTGACCATCTTGTGTTTATGGTCCACCTGTCTGTAGGTATTTTTTTTTTTTTTTTGCTTATTAGAAGTTCTACACTCTTGAACAACTCACTGTTCATATTGTTAGAAGTCTTGTCCTGTTTGTAATGGAGGCTGATTAATTGTTCCTCTGTTTATTTGAAAATGATTAGGTCATATGTAATGTGGAATTGTCCCAAATGTGAGTGTTTTCAGTTTTGATATATTGACTAAAGTGTAACAAAGGATCCCAAATGTCTAATTACACAAATGAAATGAATTTTCGAATTCAATTTGGACCTCATTTGCTTCTTTGGTGAAAAATCATACTGATAAAGTTGCTGAAGCTTAGAAGTAATGAGATTAGGATAGAACAGAAAAGACTGTCTGTGTGAAGGAGCTAATGAGCAGCAAAAAATGATACGAATGCCCGTGGACAATTGAAGTAGTTATGCCTTAAATTCGCCAACCATCGATTCCGACGATGATGGCAATGCCCGTTCACCTTGTCATATCGGAGTAGCAGAAAACCCGGAGTTGATGATGTTCCTGCCTAATGGGTTAATCATGATGTACACCATCTGATCATCACCATGAAGTCAGAGAAAGTCCCACAGGCCGTAGTATTTGGACATCCTTTGAGGAATTTTCGAGACAATGGAAAAAGAACGCGTAGTCTGTCACGTTTTTAGGATGGCTATCAATGAAGGGGCGTTCGTATGCGATTAGATTCCTGAAAATTGATCAGAAACAGAGATTTTGGGATCTTGAGTGTTCCTTTGATGAACTTGATGTTCAAGTCTTGAGCTTGATTCCTGCTTCTTGTAGCTCAATGGTGGAATTTATTGGCACTAAATGATGTTCTACTGTTTCTGTTTTCTGTGTTCTTTGCAAATGAACAACACCAGATTCTGTAGATGAGGCCTAGAAGATGATCAATGCTCTTCATTGATGATTCTTGAAGCACTTCTGTGGCCTCTGGCCATGGAGAAATGTCATCAATGAAAAGCTGCATCAGGTTAAAGAAATTGTCGTCCGGATTTTCTGTTTTCGTGTGCTGAAGAGCTGATCAAGAGCAAAAAAGGGGACTTGATTCTCAACCAACATCAGATCATGCCGTGCCTACTGGAAAAGGGCCAACACTGGATTCTTCGATTGATCTCATTGTCTTGACATTTTTATCAACATTGGATTCTTTTCGTCATTCAAGCAACAGCTTAAGGTGCCTAAGTTTGTGCATGTTGCTGCATCTTCTGTAGATGGTCTTTGCCATGGTGAATTGGGACTACTTTTGGTTCATATAGCTTCTGATTTATGCCGCTTATATCATCAGCAACTTTGAAAATTGTAGGCTTGCTGGGGGAGGTATGCAGGCTTAGAAGTGTGTTATCTCTTGTTTCAGACATTGTTATTGTTTAGACAGAAATGGGGATTTATTTTCATATGAGTTCATGATTCTAGCAAATTCATGCCCTGCTTTATTAACTTGTGGAGTCATTGCACATTTTGAATGATTGGAAAAATTAACCACAAGAATGTACTAAAGCTGTGGTTTACGAATTCATCACTGTTGAGACCCTCTTTGATTGATGATTGTCTTGCATCTTCTCTTACTGGGATATTCGTATACGAATAGCTGCTGGGGGACAATTGCGTATACGCATTCTTCTGCATCAGCCCCGATTATCCATGGAAGCCTCAGCAGCTCCAGAATATTGCTGCACCGCGGTTATACTGTCAAAGTCCATGATTTTGCAATAACCTCTTCACAATGCTCATGTGTTCAGTACTAGCAGAGCTTTTGACAGGAAAGAATGTGATGTGCCCCGAGTGGTTGGAAGGCGAAGAAAGCCCGCGTTAGTATTTTGTGCGCTCGGGTGGAGAAGGTACCCTGCTCGAGATTCTTGATCATCGTGTGGTGAAAGATAGCAATCTTAATGAGCTAACAGAAGTTGCTCATTAAGTTCATCCGTGAAAGAAGTGGAAATCGCATTGGAATGCGTTGTACGCAAGACCTCTCGACTACGAGCCCCAAGTTCAGCTAGTCGACAGCTCTGAGACGAGGCGAACCCTTACGTTAAAAGATGTCCGAGTGTTTTTATTTCGATTCGTTGAGTTCAAATTATGTGCAATCATCTTTTCATCAGTTTCAACTGAGAAACAGTTTGCATGTAAAATTCTGTCAGTTAAGAATGCAATGACAGTTTATCAAAGAGTTTGATCATCTTCAAATGAGGCCAACAAATCAAAGGAAGTTGTGTTTATTCTCATAGGGGAAAAATAAAATCAGAAGTTAGTAGCAATTACAGGTTAGAATCTCTAACACTACCATAATACATTGAATTTTTATTCTACATACAAATCCTTTCTATCAATGATCACTGCATTCTTGAAATCCCATATGTGGGATCTTCCAAAAATTGTGCCTGTACAATCGATTCTTCGAAAAATTGATCTCCTTTCCATCTTTTAGAGTTAGACAAGTTAATGTAGGCAGTCGGGGCTAATCGCTAAACCTTGTCGTCCGACGAAGGGAGCTTCTGATCCATGTCGACAGCCGTGGAAGATTGAGATGCAGAATTAGTCCCTCTTGATGGAGCTGAAGATGGAGTTGGAAGCTTCTTGGGCAGCATTTGGTCCCAGTTGTATGCCTTAGGCAATCTTGATGCTTCTGAGATGAAAACAAGAGCAAGAAAGCTCAGAATCAGACAGTTTTTTGTCCAAGATTCTGACATGTTAGAATGCTTACACAAGATTTTTCTCAGAGGGCCTCTTTTAAAGTCCCTGTGAGGAAGTGCTTTTTAGACATGTTGAGCAATCTAAGTGATGCCAACTTGTTTGTTTGAGGAAAGATGAAACAGTTGGGGGACAGTGTGATAATATAATAATGCTAAAATTTTTAAATTTTTTTTGTTTGTTGCTTTTGTTTATCTTATCTCATTTAGGAGAAATGCTTGTGCTGCAATATTGAGGAATAATACCATTACATGGGACCACTTTGGTAGGAATTGGTCATTTTTTAAAGAAAAAAACTGGGGACATATCTTTCTTGTCAGACTTGTCAAAGTGAAAAAAATACTCAGTAATGTCACTAGGATTTTGCTTATTTTAATCTTGTAACTGGAATGTAATTATGTAGCTTCATGGTTAATTGCAGCATTTAGAAATGAAGTTATTCAAGTGATGGTCTTTTGGGGCACTTTCTGAGTATATATTTTATGAACACTGAGCATTACAAAAAACAAATAAATAAAGAATTTCAATAAAATTAATTTTTCTATAAATTTTTTTTATTTTTGTAAACAAATTTTTTTAATCATGTGGGCATTTATTTTTTGATCTACAAATAACTTGTCTATGAAATGAGATCCTAGTAATTAATTTGCCAACAAACAGTTTGCCCTACATAATTTTACCTACAAATAACGAAAATTATGTAGGCAAATTATTCGTAGGTAAGAAATAAAGATGTCTACATAATTAGAAAATTTTGTAGGAACTTCATACGTAATCTCCACTATAAATTTTTTTTGTAAATTCCATTGTCAATGCTTTATTTTTTAACAGTAAAATCTCAAATGCACCTGGTGCACGAATTTTAAATTTTATGTGCTCGTCATATTTCACTTATATCAGCATATGCATTTTAACATGCTACCATACACATTCATTTTCACCTTTTTCAGTGAAATATAACATTACGGTACTAATTGGTACTTAAAAAAATCAACTATAAAATAAATAAAAGCATGTGACATTTTTTAATGCTCCCATGTAAAGAGCATCCCAATATAAAAATAGAATTTGTTTTGATTCTTGGAATTCAATCATGCAAACATGAGGGAAGAATGGGTTATAATAATAGTTAGGGGCCAAGAGTAGGGAGACAAACCCCAATTCAAAAGGTTAAATTGTGTTGTTAAAAGTCCCAAATGGAGCAGCTTGAAGAACTCTTTGTCCACCACTTTATTGCAGAAAGTGATTTTTATTTTTATTTTGCGCAAATAAAGAGAATTGGGTGACAGTAGGCACTGTCTGTAAGTGTTAGTTTAACCTATTGTCCTTCACAAAAGGGGCAACTTCTCCTTCACTCCATAGGGCATACCCTAATTTTAGTGATGCAACAAAGCCTCACCAACAAGTATATACTTTGACAAATTAATCATACCCCTCTTTTTACGTGTGAATTTTTTTTTTTTTTTTTTTGTGTTCTGAGAAAAAAATCAAAATTAAAATTAAATTGAGCTTAAAAATACAAATGTGTGTCACACAATGTTGGGCTTGAGCCCACTTGTTTTTTGCCCATTTAGTTAAACCTTAAGCCTACTTTCTCTAATTCTAGGTATAGTTGGTAGCCACCGTATATAAGTTATTGTGTTTTTCATCTCAATGTGTATCGACCGAAATCTAGAGTGTGAGTTAAGAAGCCTTAATGGTGGTTTGCAACCCTACACGATGTGATTTTTGTGCCCTCTGTTCATCGTTAGTTTGGAGTCCACCAAAACGGGTGATCTGAACCCTCGTCCCTAACCAAACCGTGAGTTGTGACATGAAGGCGCGTGACCCAACATACACATAGTGAATACTAGAATTTGTGATAATAATATCAATTAAAATGTGACTTAAAATAATATTTTTATGCAGTGGATTGTATAATATTATATTATGAAATTTAGGGAACTAACTACATGATTCTTTTTTTATAATATGGAACTTTTGGATGAAATGATTTTTTATTTTTTTTTATGAAATTCGAAATCAATTAGGAAATAAAAGATAGCTTGTTTGATAAATTCTATTTCGTGGAAGCATAGAGAATTGGAAATGGCTCCTCGAGGTTTAAATAAATGTACAATCAGAGGACTCTTTTAGACAATCAGGAGTTGGACCAAGGTGGAAGACTCCAACTTTGGCCCAAGTGGTGGTCCAAAGTATAATAATCAAATGTTGTGGGGTTGTTTCGGAATTATTTTGATTTCACTTTTTTCCTCTCTTTTTTGGCAAATTTAATAAGTTGCGCACGGCCGTGTATTTATTTATTACTTAGAAAGAAAAAAAGGGATGGGGTCGTCACACAGACCTCTGTGCATATTTTTGGTATATAATTTGAAAGTGAAGCATAATTAATTGATTGCTCTTCAAAAATAATAAATTGGATCAGTCATGAGATATTTACTTTAAATGATAGAATACCATTACAAATTTTGTTGCTAAAAAGTTTATTTATTTGTTTATTTCAATATTTGTGTCCCTCTTTGATTTTAATATTTGATTTGAGTAGATTAATTTTGGGATCTCCTAAATACTGAAGTTTTGTGATGAGCTAGCTAACGGAAGTACTAGAGATTGACTCATAATGTATTACTTGTAATTAATACTCCATACCGTCCATGAAAAATGCTCTCACATATTTGCATGTGGTTTAAAGTAATATGTCGAAGGGTATTACGGGATATTGTGAGGTCTGTTATGAATAAAGAGAATATTTATGAAAAGTACATATGTCATACTTTTCATAAATAATCACTTTATTCATAAATGGACTTCATAATACCTCACAATATCTTTTGATATACTGCATTAAATCACGTGCAAACAAGTGATCACACTTTTTTTTTTACAAATGGAGATAGTATAAAAGTGGTCATGTTTCAAAGTTTAAGTTCAGTGGTATAGTGAAGTTAAAATGAGTGAAGCTGGAAAAAAAAAAAACTATACCCCACCCATATGAGAGATGAGCATTAGTTGTGAAAACTGAAATGCTTATATCTAATAATTAAAACCGACCAAAGTAATACTCTTCCCATCCACGAAATTATTTTTCTTTTTTTCTTTTTTATTTGTTTACAAATAAAATTTCCCCTTTCTTATTTGAAAATAATTTACACTCACAAATAAAAATTTAAGTTCCACAATACCTCCACTTTCTTTTATCTATTTATTTTAATATAATACTAATTTTTCTTAAATTCCGTATCACTTCTTTAAGTACCTGAAAATAATCGATATCATTCATGATAATTTTTGGGCTTTTGGGTCGAAATTAAGAAAAGCCCATAAATTAACAGCCCTCCTGGAATGGCCAGATGCTCTCATAAATGGTATAGTAAGCCCATTAATTATCACAGACAAGTTCCAAATTGAAGAACCGATTATTATGAGCTCGGGTTTTTCACACTAGCCATTTTGAGAAATACACTACTCTTAATATATTTAGTACCTTTTTCTTGAAAATTTTATAAAATTTCAACAAAAAATTTCGAACACCTTTTCAATTTTGCACTATATTAAAAAAATGTCAAAAAAGTGAAAAATTTAGAAAAGTTTGCCAAAGAAAAGTAGAGTATTCATTCGGATAATGCATTTAACAAGTAGGTTAGTGCCAATAACCTGTGCCTTTTTTTTTTTTTCTTCCTAATATCCCAATACTTGCAAGTTAGCAAAACCTCCATCCCGTTAAAATGTTAGGGATTAAAGATTTATAAGCCCTAGAATTTTGCTTCATTTTGAATTTGGGCCTTTAGATTTTGGTCCTATAAATTTGAAAATATTTTGATTTTGATTCTTTTACAAACTTACAGGACCAAAATCAAATTTGATTTTGGTCCTTTAAATTTGTAAAAGGACCAAAATCAAAATATTTTCAAACTTATAGGACCAAAATTAAAACTTGTAATTAATCCATGTGGACCAAATTCAAAATTTTGACAAGTTATTGGACAACAAAAAACTTTAATCCCAAAATTTTATAACATTAGGGTTCTCCTGAGCACAGTTTGAATGTCATAAAAATTCTTTTTTCAATTATCTAACAAAATATATTTTCTAACAAAAAAATAATATAGTAGAATAATTTATTGGCAAACTATTCTTATTTATATTGAAAAATCAGTTTAACATGAAGTGATTGTTCAGTAGAAATGCATAATAAGTACGTAACACAATCACTTTTATACAAATTTGCACAACTTTTGTATGATTGCATCCATGAGGATCATTTCACATTCTATTCAGTTGAGGGACTGTTTGGTTGGAGACTTTTGTAGTTGAGTAATGTTAATCAAAATTATTGTGTGTGTTTGGAATAATTCTACTATGACTTTGATTTCAAAAAACTAAGGAATCAATCATAGTTCAGCAATACGAGAATTATGACTTTCATTCCATACTCTTTTCATTCCTATACTCTGTCCATTCCGTACAATTATACCAAACGGTAGCTGAATATATTCTGATTTAATAACAAACGGATTAGTCCACTAAGTTTTTTATTTGTCAATTTAAATGTGATTTGAGCCCCAGAATTTTTAAGTAAAAACTTGCACGTTTTATTTATTTAAAAAATATGCAGTGGCTGGAAGTTGAAGAGAGGAGTGATCCTATTGGCCAGTGTTGGATTTAGATGGCCCACATAACTCCAAAATCACTTTTGCCACACCAATTCCTTTCCACTGTGTTCTCACCATGGCCACAAGTCTCTCTCTCTCTCCTCTCTCTGCATCACACAAACAACGCACTTTCACTGGGAGAGATAGAGAGGCAAACATTTCTGGGGGTAAATTGGCTGCACAAAACTGAAAAAGAAGAGAGGAAAGAAGTAATGCAGGAAAGAATATGAGTAGTTTTTCATGCCGTCCATGGCGACTCATACTAGCGCTGCATTTTCAGTTTCTTATATTCATAATTGCAAAATCAGGGCTTCACCCCCTTCTGTCCTGTTGCCCCAATCCTTGACTGATAGGAGACCTTCTTACAATTCCCTTGTTTTCCAGGTTCTTTCCTCTCTCATTTCAATTAATTGTTTCAATCTTGCTGGTGATTTTGGGTCGGAACATAATTTGGGATTAATTTGTGAATCGTCTCGCCATGGGTTTTTTCTTTGATTTCTTGCTATTTAATTTCTTTGATTTAGAATATCGAGATAATGTTGTTCTTCAAGATATGTGAACTGATGTTGTAGAGTAATTTTTTATGCACAATAGCTGCTAATTCGTATGAAGTATTGTCGATTTGAGCCGAGCCCAGATATATTTTCTAGTTTCCTGAAAAGCCCTGCAACTATGTTCATGTTAATATCATCCCATTCATCATCATTCTCTTATTTGGCCAATGTGGGGATTTCTTTGACTATCCCAACAAATTCTGTTAATGGCACAGTGGGTTGCTAAGGCTATGATCTTGAATAGATTTGATTGTAAAGTATATGAAACAACTTAGATGTTTAAAATAAGTTTTGCCCAAATGGAACTCAGTACACATTGCCTGTATCTAAGCTTATAAACTGATCATTTTTCCTGATAGGCTGCAAGACTTTTGGGTCCTCCAGCAAGATTCGAAGCTTCTAAGCTAAAGGTCTCGTTTATGGAAGAAGACGAAGTCAGCAACCACACCCCAACTAGAATCGTCCCAAGAACCTACACCCTCTCCCATTGTGACTTCACGGCTAATCTAAGTCTAACCATTTCTAACATTATCCAGCGCGATCAGGTACTGTTCGTACAAAATACTATGTTGTATGAAGACTAGGATGACTGACTTATGCATCAAGTGTATAATGGTTTGCACTTATTGCAGCTGAAAGGGTGGTACAGCAAAGACGACGTGGTTGCTGAGTGGACGAATGTGAACGGTGAAGTGTTTCTAAACGTCCATTGCTATGTGAGCGGACCAAACTCTTTATCGGCCATGACTGCTGAGTTCAGATACCTCATCTTCTCCAAGGAATTGCCATTAGTAAGTTGATTGGATTTGTTGGACCATTTTCAAAATTGGTGAACTTTCTCTGAGTTTTGAGACATGGATCTGCAGGTTCTTGAGGCTGTGCTCTATGGAGATTCAGATTTCTTCAGAGAGCATCAAGAACTGATGGATGCTTTAGTGAGAGTCTACTTCCATTCGAGCTCCACGAAATATAACCGTATGGAGTGCTGGGGGCCGTTGAAGGATGCAGCCCAGGTGCGTAATTATAGGAGCATTTGCATATTGGTTCAGAAAATGTAACTATATTTACAAATTGGTTCACAATATTTGCATAAAATTATAATTTTTTTTACACAGAAACATATTTTTTTCTACATAAAACCAATTTATAATTAATGTCAATCATTTGCCCATAATTCGTTCAACCAGCAATCACTTTCTGCTCCAAGATTAGAACAATACTCTAATATAAACTATATTTCTCATTATAATTCAGTATTTAATAATTTCTTTTACCATTTTCATTCTCATACAAGAACTTGAACCCCTCGAAATTTCCTATTATAGGCAAACGGTAACTACTTTGTATTTAATTAGTTAGTTAGGTTTCGTGCCGTTTATCTACTACAGAAAATGTTACATGATTGTGTAATAATTAGAACAATACACTAATATGACTATATTTCTCATTGTAATTCAGTATTTAATAATTTCTATTACCATTTTCATTCTCATTCAAGAACTTGAACCCCTATAGATTTCCTATTATAGACGAACGGTAACTACTTTTTATTTAATTAGTTAGGTTTCGTGCCGCTCATCCACAACAGAAAATGTTACGTCATTGTGCAATAAGAATCCAAATCTGATTAGTAAAATATTTTCCAGAAATGCTACTAATTTGAAGATTGAAAATGGTGGTTTTGCAGGGAAAAGGAGTAGAGAAAATTAATGGATACCTATACGCAAGCAAGGAAAGCTCTGATACTCGCAAGTTGTGGGGAATCCCTAAAACTATATTTCAAGCACTTGTTACCTTCCTCCTATAATTTCATTAATACATTTGTGATTATTTTGTATGCAACTTGTGATTACTTGATATGGCAATTCATTTACCACATGATAAAGATCCATATTAACACAACACAAACATAGAAATTTAAGATTTTCATGTTGATACGACTTGATATGACACAAGAAAGATAAATAAATTTACAAATAGAATATGTATTATGATAAAAAGTTCAAAATTTCTAAAAATCACTTCAAAATGTCAGAGTGACATACACAATCTAAACTTTTTTCCGAATTTTAACGCGTTCGACACGAACACGACACACTAAGGTTAAACACTAACCCCCTTTACGTGTAGTTTTCATGTTGTGTTACTGCATCTTATCCGAAATTGTCACCCCTACGTTCAATTAGGTTAAGATACAAGACATCCTGTTTTGGTGCTATTTTCTAGGCATAACAAAATGCAAATCTTACATGAATGCAAAAAATTGAACAGCCGAATCAAGAATGAACAATGAAACTACCCTGAAATGAGCTATGAAACAGCAGATCAGAAACAAAAGCAATGGTCTATACCTCCATAGAAAGACAAGAGTTTAACACGAGAAAATAAGAAAACGGGATCTATATCCACAATCCGAGAAGTTCATACCATCAGCTACATTCACTATAACCCCGATATACACAAGCCCCAATGTTCCAAGTCAAACATAATAACAAGAGAGATCCTTATAAAGATACTTTAACGACGGGTAGAAAGAAAGCAATCATCGAGCAATCTGTGCACGGTATCAGCCCAAGACATGTAGTTTACCTCATTATTTAGCTCAAAATGAACGATTTGATTTGGGTGAAGACGACTTGGCTTTAGCAAAATCAACCAAGTCCCTGAAAAGTGCGTCTTCAGGCTTCTCTGGCTTATTAGATGGGGCTGTTGATTTGATCGACAAATTCTGGGTTTGTCCAACTAAGCTATCATAAGAAGAGCCTGATTCACTGCTCGAACGAGAGGGCCCAACCTGGTGCTGCTCAAAAAACTGCTGTCTCTGATTGTACTTTGCGGGTGGAGGGGGAAGGTTTTGCGGGGGCGGGATGTCCCAAGGAGCAGGCGGCAGGTGCTCAGAAGATTTGCTCATGGGGGCAGGTTCATCATTTGCTGGTTTCCGAGCAAACATTGATGCCGTTGGATTTATAAAATCTTCAGGAGGAGATGAAGAAAGTGTTGGACTGGGTGCAGGAATTGGGTTCTGTTTGCTTGAGTGAGTCGGGAGAGCGGAGCTTGTGGGTCCTGAGGTTTGTGAAGATCGTTCTGCCTCATAGGTGTCGCCACTGAGATAATCGACCATGGCAGAATCCGAACTAATAGGTTTCTGCGATGAAGGTGGAGGAGGAAGAATTGGGCTAAACACCGCAGGTTTCTTGGCAAGTCCTTGAGAAGTATCCCTTGTTCTAAAAATACATCATTATAATCAATACTTTCGATAAGAAATTACAAGCAGAAGGATGTTTCAAATAGTACATGTTAACAATACCTTCGGGCTAACTGTGCAAAATCATCTTCAGATTCCTCATCCTCGTGATTCACATTCATAAACGGTGCAACTGGAGTTGTCACAGATACTGCCGGTGTTCCAGCAGCAATATCATCATGCTTACGAAGAACTCGTTGCAAGTTATCATTCAATGCCAGTCCCTTGCATAAAAGGTCCTCCTCTCTGAAAGGTAAATAGTATTTATGACGAAGTTCATTTACTTTAAAAGAGTAATGATATGAAGCCCGGTCTGTGGATTTTTTATGGAGCCAACACCAACATAGAGCACTTGTACGTTGTAGCATGGTACAAGTAGCTTATGCTGATATTAGGTAACAAACCCACAGTCGTGGTCCATATCAAAATTGAACTTCAAAATGACCTAAAAGATAAAAGAGTCGGTTCTCTTACACAGTATTATTCACGAGAACCATGACACGCTTTTGGTATGAGCGACACTGGTCAACCAAGTCAACAATAACCTCGTCCTTCAACCCCTACAAGGTGCGGGTAATTTAAATATAAGATAAAGTTCGAGGAACACACAGCTTGAGCAGAAGATGGAACTCTACACAACGAATCACATCTCCAGCTTTCAATCAAGGCTTTGTAAATCAGTTTCATCGTTCAACTAGTTTGCATTGTGAGTGAACTCTTTACAATATTAGTTGTTAATCAGTTACTTTCATATGTGAAGTGACACGCATAATGAGATTTAGCGTGAAAGAGTTGAATAAAAAAAAAAAGATACTTTATTGACTTTTGGGAGTGTGAGTTATATTCGGGTGTGAAAGTAAAGTTGGGACAGCCAAAAAAAAAAAAAGAAGTGCGAGAATAATCTTGGGATGGAGGGAGTTTTTATTTGGAATTATTACATAAAATAATGGTTGCAAAACAATTGTATGATAACACTATTTTACATTACACCATTTAATGGAACTGTTGGACCAGTCTGTTGTCAGATGGTATGCATAAACATCTTAAATATAGCAACATATGAATTCGTATTTGCATATTAATTGCAATGACGCCTACGATGCTCAAAGAAGAAAGTAGCATCTCGAAAGGGTTAGAGGTCCATGTTTCAAGTAGCATACAGAAAACTATGCATACCAAAAGCCTATGTATGCCCAATCAAATTAATCCATCATCTCAAGAAACAAGGAGGGGCGAAGCAATTAGAGACACTGCAAAAATTCAAAAAATGAAAAAGAAGTAAAAACATAGAGATTCAGAAGTCAACCTGAGGATTGTTAGGATCCAAGGCAGAAAGCATTTCCATAAGAACATCTGAAAGTCCCTCGGCATTTTGCATCTCTGGCAAACTATATCATAAAAAAGATGGTTAAATCCATGATCTGTTAATTCTTAGAACATTGAAGAAGCATGATAGCAAGACAAAACCGGAATGGCATAAATAATATGGCAACGAATTTTAAGAGGTCGCTTGAAAATGAAATCATTATATAACTAATTCCACAAATTCAAAGACATTAATTTTGCGGTAAGTAGAAATACATATGACATTAACTGGTGAACAAAGGCATTGTCAATCACATCCCGACACAGAAGAATTGTGAACACTGATTGAACATGCTCTACACTGTACTATTAAATATTAATCAGTATAGATTATACGGAACTATAACCAAGTGTTCAACTCAAGTTAAATTAAGGATTGCATATAAAATGAAGCCATACCATATATATTGGGATTGCTTATGAAATAAGTTCACACCAATGAGTCCCTTTCGTGCATTGTTGACTGATACCGTGCACATATTTGAGTAAATCAAAACAAGATTAAGAAACGTATATACCTGAGTCCAGAAAGATCTTCTTCAAGAGAGGCTCGAACAGCAGCTTCCTCGTAAGGAGAAGTAGCTTGCACTATTGGATGTGTTTGTGGTGGAGTGAACAATGGTACGCTGTTTTCCTCTCGAGGTGGAAACTCCACTCCAGCAGACTATCAAATTGAAAACAGAACAAAAGATTATGACCAGAAGAGAGTAATGCCTTCCCTGAAAAGTGAGGGACTACGAATTTACTGATCCACCTTATTTAAAACTGGGAAAATACGAAAAGGAGAAGTAATCTTATGCCCTCTACGAAAATATTCAAATCTCTCATAGGTAGGAAAGTACAATAACCACTTAAACAAAGCTCACTTCTCAAACAAAACAGCCGCATTTCCATGATTATTTATGAGACCACTATCATACCATAAACTTATTCCTTTACCAGGTAAGGTATATTCAAATCCATAATATATTATATAGACGCAGAAAAGCAGCAGACAAAATATAATCACCTTCAGTTCATTGTAAGCAGCATAATATTGGGGAAACCTTCCCCCTAAAGCTTCTTGCCAGGAATCGATCAGCACTAGAATCTTCTCTCTGACGTTTAAATCAGGCTGCAAATGTACATTACGAGGATGATAAGTTCCATCACATTTTTTTTTTTTTTTTTGGGGTGGGTGGGGGGGGAGTAAAAGAAAGGTACACTACCTTTTTCTTGACAATTTTAACCATGTCATGTAGAATATCCCGCTCTGCAATCAGCTGAAACAAGCTTTCTCCGCAATTTTTGCTTAGGGTCTCCAGCACCTGAATCATTAAAGTATAAGAAAGATAAATAAATTATTATTACTTTGTCTCACTTCAATCACTGACATAAATATACAATACATAACCTCCAGGAAGACACGTAGATGTACATATACATATCGTCAATAAATGAAATTCATATTCAGCTTCTATAATGCAGGGGCTCATAACAAAATCGAAGCAATAGCTCAGTAATTAGAGTATATTTAAGCATTATAGTTAATAAAGAACAAGATAACTCGGATAAAATCCGTACTTATTTTCAACATATCCCCATTTTAATGGGACAGAAAACCTTCCATTTATCTAGGGAGTTATATGACAATAAATGCACTTGTTCACAAATTGTGTGCAAGTCAAAAACAACACAGTAAACATATTGGGAAAGATTTTAGAGAAATCCGACCTGGCAACATTTATTTTATATGAAAACAATGAAATGGTCAGTATTTATGAGCAAAAAATATCTTTAAATTGAAATTGGCATGGAATACCACTTAGAGATTTATTTAGGTACATGATCAAGGTATCATTAGATTCAATTCAGGACAGACTAACAAATTAAGTTACAGAGTTATTTAGTTTAAGCAGCCACGGCTATGAACAACGAGTCGAACAAACTTACAAATAATGCAAGGAGCTGTATTTTAGGGCTTTTATTCCCCAGTTTTTTCTTGAGTATCTTCAACGCATCCTTTGCTTGCCTGCAATTTGGACTAGTATGAGATTACATGAAAAAACAGTGTGCCTCAATAATTACTAAATGAGATTTTCCACGTAAATGTCAAAGTAAATAAGAATTTACCCAGGATCCATGTTTATCATATCACATAGCTCAATATTTACTGCCCAGTCTGGACCAATCAGCATATCACTTGTAGCCCTCTCTGCAACAGCTGCCGCATTTGCCATATTTTGCGTATTTTGTCGTTTCGCTTCCTAAAATAAAGAATCAAACACCATCATCAATACAGAAACACGACAAATAAATCCGTTAAAATCCATCGAAGACGACAAAAAAACAGTTTATAAATCCATAAATCAGAAGACCTGCATCAAAATCAAAAAAACCATACAAACACTAGCATATGGGAAATCATCACTTATAACACATGAGAACAGTAACAGATAACAGAAAAGTCAGAAATTCAACACCCTAGAAAACATAGGTACTTTGTCTACAATGTTGCTAAAAAGGCCAATTTTCACAATTATTTACTAATTACCTTTGAATTATGAGACCAACAGAGAAAAAAGATGATCTGCGAACAGAAAATTCAAGAAACCTACAGAACAAAAGTAGCAACAATCTAATCACTTTTTCAAAACCAACCCTAAATTAGATTCCTCAACATTCTTCGTACAAAAAGCATCTCCAGAAGCGATTCAAAACAAAAGGGATAATCATAACCTGTATAAATCACTGAACCAAAAGCCCAAATCAGCTACACAAAACAACACCCAAGAATCATTAAAACCCACAAACCCCAAAATCATCCACCATCATAAAATTGAAAGGAATCGAGCCAGAAACATCAAGATCATACCCTTTTAAGAAAAATAAAATAAAACAAAAACCCCAGTTGGGATATGCAATGGCAAAGATCAGGAATATCGGGAAACAATCAAGACGGTGAGAATTCCAAAGAAGTAAAGAAGGGATCTTTCGAGGATCACCTGCCAGAACCCCCTGAAGTCTTGTCGAGTCCACAGAGATAGAATCGAAATAGATATAAATGTGTGTGTATATTGCTAGCAAATTCTTTACTTTAGAGAGGGGAGAAACACTCTAGAGATGGGGTGTTGTGCGTCAAGGGAGATGGTTTTACTACGTGTTTCTTGTGCGAGCAATGCGTGTGCCAAGTTTCAACCTTTGAACAAATGGAATAATGGAAGTAAAGAAAAAAGAAAAAACTCACAAATAAATACTAGTATTAAGGGCGTGTTTGGTTGGAGAAAAGTCAAGGCCTAGGCATCAATAAGCAATTGGAAAAGAATAGTCGCTCCATTTTCTATTATATTTTTATATCAATAAAAAATTTAATTCCTTTCTATCAAAAGTTTATATGGGTATAAGTCATATCCGAGCTATCAATTACACTCGAGCATTAGAGAACATAAAAGTTTCAAATAGTTTAAAATTTGACATTTCTAGCTTGATTGAGACTAGTTTTATAAAATATAGTGATAAATTTATTATGAAATTAATATCAGACACCAAATATTTATAAATTATAGAAAATAGATCGAATTGGAAACGATAATTATTTGGAAGTCACTTTAAATATCAATAAATATCAATCTACAATATTAATATCACTTATTCTTTTCACAAATTAAATCAAATATTTTAAAATATCGCTAAAATAACGAAAGATATCAAGAAAATATCGATGACTTTCGGAAAAAAATCAAAAAAATAGTGTATATGTATAAATTAATCACAATTGTAAACCAAATAG